>WNWK01012890.1:0-57623 GCA_009830355.1 Cherax destructor
TTTTTTTTTTTTTCCAAAAAATTTTCGACCCCAGGAACACTTTCCTGAGAAGGCCTGTCGACCCCCAAAGGGTTTTAATAGTGACATACTGATACCTATTAGTGAGGTAGGATTTGAAGTATGCTAGTGCATGACCTCTTATTCCATAGTGGTCAAGTTTGTGGAGTAGGATGCCGTGGTTTACTGTGTCAAAAGCTTTCCTTAGGTCAATAAAAAGTCCTAGTGGATATTCCTTATTTTCGAGTGCTGTGTAAAGCAGGTCTATCATTTTTACTATCGCATCGTTAGTGCTTTTATTTTTCCTGAAGCCAAATTGACAGGGGTTGAGTATGCTTTGTGTCGTTATAAACGAGTATAATCTCTTGTGCACAAGTTTCTCGAAGATTTTGGATAGCAATGGTAGATTTGATATAGGCCTATAGTTATTTACGTCTGTAGGGTCACCACCTTTGTGTATTGGTGTAACCCTTGCTGTTTTGAGTAGTGTTGGGAAAGTGCTAGTTTCTAATGATTTGTTAACCCTTAAACTGTCCACACGTAGATATACGTTCACTCGCGAAAGTGACCGAATATTTTGAAAAAAAAAATCTTTTTTTTTTTTTTTTTCTAAAAATGAAGAGCACATTTTATAAATAGGATAGGCTAAAAAAAAACATTTTTGGGCGAGTACTTACCGAGATATAAGCCCGCGAAGTTGGTGCTAAATGATGTGGTGTCGGCAACATGGAGCACTGCCGCTTGCAGAAACAAGAAACATTTATCGTTTTTTTCCATTTTTTTTCCATTTTCTGTTGTTTTCATGCTATGATGATAATGTTTTGATGCAGATCTATTCATTTCATTGCCAATTCTTGTTTAGACACAAATGTTTGTTACTGAATTAGTAATCATACTGTCACAAACACACATGTTCACACTGATAAATAAATTTGTACACCTGGTTCAATCACTTACTATTGTTTACATATATATACAAGGTATTTACAGGTCCTATTTATGTTTCTAGAAGTCCACCACTGTATGATACTCGAAGAAGCATGGATTCATACAGAGTGCCACTCCACATTGCTGACACATGAATCGTGTGTCTTTTCGCACTGGGGTCGCTGTGTAGTGTAAGCACACACAACACACTTTTCTGAGAGTACTTCTTCTTTGGAGTAGATGGTAATGGTATCAGGCAGTGACAGTTAGGATTATTCGTTTGGGCACTTCCCCCTCTGGTTGTGGAGTGACAGGTCGCTGTTGTGGAGTGACAGGTCGCTGTTGTGGGGTGACAGGTAGCTGTGGAGTGGCAGGTATAGGTGTGGTACCATACTTTCTCCCTATCTGCTTGATGACATTTAGGGTGAATTCTGCATATCGTTGTCGCTTCCCAGTCTTTATTTCATACATGTTGAAGGCATTGAGCATTGCAATGTCCACAAGGTGGAAAAACACTTTTATATACCACTTGCAACTCCTACGCACATAGTCAACAAAGCCTATCATCATGTCACACTTGTCGACTAGTCGCATATTGTTTGTATAGTCGATGACAACAGCTGGCTTTTCAACAGGTTGATTGTTGAGCTTGCTCATTCTGTCTGTTTGTACCATCTTGTTTCTGTGGATGGTTGACAGCAATGTCACTTCCCTTTTGTCATGCCATGACAGTGCCATGATGTCATTGGCATGAAATGCCTGCACTACACTTCCTCCAGTGAACTTTGGCATGTGTTTTCTGTTTCTTCTCACTGTTCCACATATATCAGTATTGTTCACACGTAGGAAATCAGCAAGCATAGGGCTTGTGTACCAGTTGTCTGTGAACAATGTATGGCCCTTGCCAAGGTATGGCTGCATCATCTTGCGAACATCACCAGAAATGCCCAACATGCGCCTTGTATCATCAAGTGTATTTTTACCTGTGTAGATAATGACATCTAACACAAGACCAGTCTCACAGTCACACATAACAAACAGTTTTATACCAAAGCGATTACGTTTGCTTGGTATATATTGTTTGAATGACAGTCGTCCCTTGAACAGAATCAAGGACTCGTCAACAACAATGTTCTTGAATGGATAAAAGTAGGCACTGATTTTTTGCTTGAGATACATAAACAATTCCCGGATTTTGTAGAGGAGGTCATTTCGGTTTGGTGTATTCCTATCTGAGAAGTGCAACATTCTCAGCAACAGAAGGAATCTGTTGTAGGGAAGGAGGTCACGGAAGACTGGAGTGCTAATGAAGTGGTCTGTGGACCAGTAGTTTGCTATATTGTTCTTATATGTGTGTGGCATAAGCATGACAGTCCCAAGGAATAAATACATTTCAGCCACAGTTGTATCTTTCCACCTGCGCAGCCGTGACGATTCTGAAAAATCTGCATGGTCCATTGTATACTTGTAGTACAGGTTGTTCTGAGTAACAATCAGGTTCATTATTGGCTCATCAAAGTATAGTTGAAAATAGTCTAACTCTGTAGACTCATTTGTGATGGGACAATGTGGCATGATGCCACTTCCACTGCCATCAAAATTGAAAGGATGTGGCACGAATGGTGTATGTTCAGTCCACTTCCATTCACGATCAGATGGTGCAGGGTGGACCTGTGGCATGGGACGTGGGGGAGCAGGAGGGACGGGAGTGGGGCCAGCACATGATTGAGAGGGTGCCTCGTGGTCCTTTGTCTGTCAACACACCGCGCCACGAGGTCCAGGCACCATGCCACCCACCACCTCTTCCTCCATCCCAGCATACTCTCCTTCATTATCACTTTCACTATCAGTGGCTGGGGTTTTGGATCGTGAACTGCCACGACTCTTGCCTCTGACTGTATATGGCACACTGCCTGAACGTAGGTAATGACGCCCATAAGTACGTTTCACTGGGGAATAATGATAATCACTGTCACTCGACGAATCGTCTATGGGCATAAAATCGATTTCATCATCGTCACTTATATCACCTTCACTATCGTCACTATCATAACACATGGAAAATGATAATTTCCTCTTGCGGAGCTGCCTTTGGGTAGTAACACTAGCAACCCCAGAGGTGCTGGGCTGAGGGTCTGTGGCCACACTGGCCACACCAGATGTGCTGGGCTGAGGGTCTGGTATGGCCACACTGTCCACACTGGCCACACTGGCCACCCCAGAGGTGATGGGCTGAGGGTCATCTGGGTTGTCATCAATAGTTTCACTAATTCCTTGATTATTAGTGGCTATATCACTGTCAAATCCACTAAGCTCGCGTTCTCTATCACTTTCCGAGAATAGTAGAGTGTTAATACGACAAGGCGTGAGTGAATCACGGGGGTGTGCCATGATGTTGACCCAAGATGGAGCTGAAACTAACTGGGGCTACCATGCGGTTCCCTGGTGTCCCCGATTTTTTTCATACTGCTTACGCGACGGTCTGGAGTTCTGAGACACTCTGACCGCGGGTTCGAACCCCACCCGTGGTATGTGGCTCTCATGTCTAGGCGACTCAGGCCTATCGAGCTAAATTTGAACGAATGTAAAATAAAACGTAGATATACGTTCGGTCACTTTCACGAGTGAACGTATATCTACGTGTGGACAGTTTAAGGGTTAAAAAGTAAAGAAATAGGATATGAAAGGACATGAGCAGCTCGTTTGTATATTAAGGGTGGAACTTGAGACAGATGCCCTGATTTATTTTTAAGTGACTTGATTATCATGGAGACTTCAGTGGGTTCAGTAGGTGCAAGATATAAGGAGGATGGGAAATTCCCAAATAGGTAATCACTTGCTCGGGCATTGGTATCTGGGATTTTACTGGCAAGATTTTGTCAGGGAAATGCCTTCCCCTGAACAAAATATTGATGGAAAAATTAATAAATAATAGTAAACCGAAGGATATTTATAATAAGATGGTTTTTTCTGGATTTTTAATAAAAAATTAAATAGAAATAAAAAAGAAATATATCCGTTGTGGTTCAGGTCTGTTGGTGAGACAGGAGGTAATAACCGGAGAGGGGGAGAATAGATGATGGTTGTCTCCGAGAAGGTGGTATGTCTCCGGAGTAGATGGTGAATCTCCTGGGACCACTAGGGAGGAGTTGTTGTGGAATTCCCGTTAAGTCCAGGGAAATCTTGCTCGTAAGTCATGCGTCTGTCCTGGAGAACCAGTCCAGCGGCAGAGCTGATAATAAAGAAAATATTCTGGTTACCATAAGTCTTAAAACATTTAAGATAGAAAAAGGTGTTTCAAGATGACCAAGTCACTACTGGTAACCAAAGAAAACATAAAAATCAAACAAAAGAAATACTCCTGGTAGCTTGCCTTACCTGATTCGGAGAAGAGTGAAGGTGAAGTGACTTTCCACTCCCCAACCGACACCAGGTAAGAGTCATACTACCAGGAGTAGAAAGTAAAAACCCTCAGACAACCGGGAACGAGAGTTTAACCCCAGCCCGCTAGATCGTAGTGCTGGCTGTAACTCGTTAATAATGCTCCCGGCTGACTGAACAACCGTTACCTTATTTACAACCACTTTTCCCTCACAATTTGATCCTATGGTTGAGAAGAAGTCATTTACAGTGGACCCTCGGTTAACGAATACCCCGGAAATCGTGCAATTATGTAAGTATAATTTTGTAAGTTCTTGTGGAAGTGTATTTTTGGGGGTCTGAAATAGACTAACCTACGTGAAATTTTTCCTTAAGGGAGTAAATTCGTTCGGTAATGGCACTTGAGCAGACTTCAGGAGTGAAGTTTTTACGAAACTCGGGGGTCCACTGTATCTTGTTTACTGTATCAATAGGCTGTAGTGGTGTTTCGTTTGGTTTAGTTAGGACAATATCCCTAGTTTTTTTCAGTTTGTGGGTGCCCATAATCTGTGAGAGTGTTTTCCAGGTCTTTTTTATATCTCCTCTTGTTTCAGTGAATCTGCTGGAGTAGTACAATTGTTTGGCTTTTTTTATTAGTTTGGTGAGAACTGATGAATAGTGTTTAATAAACTCCTTGTGTATGAATCCCCGTCTATATTGCTTCTCATATTGATGTTTCTTGTTAATGGATTTTAGTAAGCTGTTAGTTAGCCATGGGCAGCCTAGCCGTTTATTCGTAATCTGTTTCATTTTTATAGGACAATGTTTGTTGTATAGTCTGTAATTTATTAAGAAAGTTGTCTGTCCACTCATCGATACCCTTGGCATTTGAGAATTCTATAGCCCAGTCAACCGTTTCTAGCTCTGTTGTGAAGTTATTTATTGAAGCCTGGTCATGGAGTCGAAATGAAACTTTCGTGTATTCTAGGGGCGGTTTACTAATGTTTGTTAAGAGGAAGGTGGGGTAGTGGTCTGTGGTGCTGTCTGTTATTATCCCCGATTTAAGGGGGGCTAGGATATTGGTCCATATATGGTCGATTATGGTTGCACTCGTCTCAGTAAGCCTAGTTTAATATCATAGTACCATGATAAAGATGCACAAATTAATAAAAACTGATAATATATAAGTAGAGTATTGAATGGTTGGCGGTGCTATGAGGGAGACGGGCTAGCAGTCTCTCTCAACTCAGTTACTCACGGACTACCATGGCGTGTGGAGGTGTGAGCTCACCGCACTAAAATATTGTATAATAATACTTATTATTATTATCAATAAGTTATCTACCTATCATATTTATTCCAGAATAATTTTAGGTATAACATAAATAACGTAGCAGCATGATAAAGACGCCCAAATTAATAAAAAATATGACAGAGATAATGAAGGTTGGAGCGTCAGCCCATAAACAAAGCTAATGTTTATGGGCAAGTGACCATCACCTCACACACCAGCCAGGGTACTTCCCCATACAAACCAGCCAGGGTACTTCCCCACACAAACCAGCCAGGATACTTCCCCACACAAACCAGCCAGGATACTTCCCCATACAAACCAGCCAGGATACTTCCCCACACAAACCAGCCAGGATACTTCCCACACAAACCAGCCAGGATACTTCCCACACAAACCAGCCAGGATACTTCCCCCCACAAACCAGCCAGGATACTTCCCCACACAAACCAGCCAGGATACTTCCCCACACAAACCAGCCAGGATACTTCCCCACACAAACCAGCCAGGATACTTCCCCACACAAACCAGCCAGGATACTTCCCCACACAAACCAGCCAGGATACTTCCCCACACAAACCAGCCAGGATACTTCCCCACACACACGATTTTATTTGAGTGGGACTTGCACATGAGTGAATAGAATTATTGAAGCTTATTGCTTGGGGAGCATTCAAAATTTGGTTTGGCAAATATTCTGTTAGTGGGATGGTTTGTGAAGAACCTGCAGGCTCATTTTTTTTTTCCCCTCCCACGAACCGTGTAATTTCATTTTTACGTCGTGTTAGATAATAATGTGCCGCAATTCTTCAATCGTGCAATACCCGTAACGTGCAACATTATCTCGTGCTAAATGATGATCTACTGTATACATTAGATCGTCATTTAGAACGGTAGTTACGTTCCTGAAAACTTCATGTTAGATAATTTTGTGTTACATAATTAAAAGAACTTATGGGAAAAATAGGGTTACATTCCTGGGAGTCCCCAAAAATCCAAACAAGTTTTTTTAGACCAAAAGATCTTGCAAAAATTGAAGGAGAATATGTAATTGTAGTTCATTGTCGTGATATATTACTGCTTAAGACTACAAATGCAATAGAAATAGTATTTCTTACCTTAAATTGTGGGTAACGATGTTTATGGATGGTTGTGAAGAGAGTGGATATGGATGGTGTGGATATGGATGGTGGATGGTTGTTGGTTGTCGGCAGAAGTGGATGGTAGAGGTTCTGGTACTAAAGTTGATGGTTGTATTGGAGTGTGCATAAATGCTGTAATAGATCTCTGGGCTCTTTTACCCTGCAGTACATTATACAGCTGACAGTAAAGCATCATCAGCTGGTCTAGACCCAGTTTCAAACCACTGCTTCTAGATTTGTTAATGTATAATTATACTATTACTATCAATAAATAATATTTACTTATCATATTTATTCCAGGATAAAATTAGGTATAACATAAATAATGTAGAAGCATGATAAAGATGCATAAATTAATAAAAACTGACATATAGATATTGAAGGGTGTGCGGGGCTGAGAGCGAGAAGTGGAGCAGTGTCTCAGTTGCTCATGGACCATCATTGCGTGAGGATGTGTTAGCTCACGGCACTATAAAGTACTGTAAAATAATACTATTACTATCAATAAAGGTTATCTACCTATCATATTTATTCCAGAATAATATTAGGTATAACATAAATATCGTAGAAGCATGATAAAGATGCACAAATTAATAAAAACTGATATTATATACGTAGAGTATTGAATGGTTGGTGGTGCTATGAGGGAGATGGGCTAGCAGTTTCTCTCATCTCAGTTACTCATGGACCACCATGGTGTGTGGAGGTGTGAGCTCACTGCACTAAAATATTGTATAATAATACTTATTATTACTATCAATAAGTTATCTACCTATCATATTTATTCCAGAATAATATTAGGTATAACATAAATAACGTAGCAGCATTATAAAGATGCCCAAATTAATAAAAATATGACAGAGATAATGAAGGTTGGAGCGTCAGCCCATAAACAAAGCCATTGTTTATGAGCAAGTGACCACCTCACACACCAGCCAGGATGCTTCCCCACACAAACCAGCCAGGATGCTTCCCCACACAAACCAGCCAGGATGCTTCAACACACAAACCAGCCAGGATGCTTCCCCACACAAACCAGCCAGGATGCTTCCCCACACAAACCAGCCAGGATACTTCCCAACACAAACCAGCTAGGATACTTCCCCACACAAACCAGCCAGGATACTTCCCCACACAAACCAGCCAGGATACTTCCCCACACAAACCAGCCAGGATACTTCCCCACACAAACCAGCCAGGATACTTCCCCACACAAATCAGCCAGGATACTTCCCCACACAAACCAGCCAGGATACTAACCCCACACAAACCAGCCAGGATACTTCCCCACACAAACCAACCAGGGTACTTCCCCACACACATGATTTTATTTGAGTGGGACTTGCGCATGAGTGAATAGAATTATCGAAGCTTATTGCTTGGGGAGCATTGAAAATTTGGTTGGGCAAATATTCTGTTAGTGGGATGGTTTGTGAAGGACCTGCGGGCTCAATTTTTTTTCCCCTTCGCGAACCGTGTAATATCATTTTTACGTTGTGTTAGATAGTAATGTGCTGCAATTTTTCAGTCATGCAATACCAGTAACGTGCAACATAATCTCGTGCTAAATGACGATCTACTATATACTCACAAATTCTAGTGGCTTCAAATCAAGCGGGAGAAAGCTGGTAGGACTACATATGAGAGAATGGGTCTGTGTGGTCAGTGTGCGCTGTATAAAAAAAATCCTGCAGCACGCAGTACATAATGAGAGAAAAAAAACTCCGAGAATGTTTTTGGATTAAAACGCCGTCTTTGAGGTGTATTTTTGTATAGTATTTATGGTTGTATTCTCTTTTTTATGGTCCCATTTGATAGAATGGAAAACATACTACAGAAATATAAATGATTTTGATTAGTTTCATGAGGAAAACGACCTTGAAATTGAGCTCAAATAGGGGAAATGTTCGATTTTTGCAAATTTTCAAGAGTAAACAAATCACACCACGCGTCCAATACACATCAATTGGTGAGTCTAATATTCTTTCACAAGTGCACTGATATTATTTATACCATTTTTACAATAATGAAATAGTCTGCATAACGATAAATCTTCTATTTTTTGTGTAAATAAAAAATCAAAATAGAAAGCAAGAGTAATATAAGAGTGGCCTAAAGATGTGACTAATGAACAGATAACATCTTATTTTAGTGCCAGGAATGTCTGCATTGTTTATTCTGGACCCTATTTTGAAATTGACAACTTTTTTATTTTGTATGAAATTGGCCAAATTGCCAATTTCTGACCACTTTATTGGGTAGTTTAAATCAGTAAATTGGTTTTTTCTTGTACTCAATCGATAGAACAAATGGAGTTTGAAAGAAATATCTATGAGTTTGGTCAACTGGAACAATGGAATTGGCTGAAAATAGGGCTCAAAGTCGGCGAAATTGCCGATGCGTATATATCGCCGAGATCACTAACTTCGCGAGTGCGTAATTATGTAAGTTTTCCATCAAATTTCATACTTTTGGTGTTATTACCATCGGGAAAAGATTCTTTATCAATTCATAAGAATTTTTTTTTTTTTCGACAACAGGAGAGCACTCAGGATTAGGGGTTGTGACAGTCAAAGGGTTAATAGGACCCATGACCACAACACAAGACACAGATCACTTTTTTATATACCCTGTGTCCATATCAACCTATGTAAAAATTCTATGCACATAAAGGGCCCCAGAATCTGGAATTCATTACCACTAAATACTAAAATAACCTTGTCTGAAAATCACTTTAAGACTCTTCTCAAAAACCACCTACTCACCCTAAACTAAATACTCATACTGTAAATTACAGTGGACCCCCGGTTTTCGTGATTTTTTCGTTCCAGAATGCTGTTCATGTGCCATTACCAAACAAATTTATTCCCATAAGGAATAATGTAAAGTAGACTAGTCCTTTTAGACCCCAAAAATACACTTACATAAGCATTTAAAAATACACTTACATAAAAGGGCGAGTTTGGAGCATGACGAACACTGGGGTCCACTGTACTTTCAAAAATGCTCAATGTTATTTTCCTATAAAATAATTTCAATTTTACTATTATGTTACCACCTACTCACCCTAAACTAAATACTCATACTGTAAATTACTTTCACAAATGCTCAATGTTATTTTCCTTCAGATAATTAAAGTTTTTACTATTAATTACCATCCTACTAAACAATTGCTACAATGTAATATCATCATATTGTAATTTGAACAATGCAATATCATCATATTGTAATTTGAACAATGTAATATCATCATATTGTAATTTGAACAATGTAATATTTAAATAAAACAAACTCAATCAATTTCTCTAATATTATGTACATAGTCTATAAGCCATTAGATTAAACTGCCCTTAATGCCATGACATGTCAGTGGCTCTTCTTGCACTTCAGTTAATGATTGTTATTACAAAATCTATATAAACTTGCAATGAAATACAGTGGACCCTTTACTAACGATCTTAATCCGTTCCAGGAGCTAGACCTTTACACGAAAAAATTGTTATTCGAAACCTTATTTCCCATAAGAAATAATGTAAATACAATTAATCCATTCCAGACATCCAAAAATATTCACAAAAAAAATACATTTTTTAAAGAATAACTATAGTTTTACATACAGAAAACACACAAATACTACATACAATATTAAATTTATAAATAAATATTGAAATAAACATTTAAAATAACATTTACTTACCTTTATTTAAGAGACTTGCTGGCATCTGGAAGAGAGGGAGGAGGAGTGAGGGAGTGCTTAGTGTAGACTTCAGGTAACAAGTCCTTATCTGGGGTTACTTCCCTTCTTGGTCTTTTAATGCCAATAGGACCGGCTTGAGAGTCACTAGAAGCCTGTCGCACAAAATAACTGTCCAGAGTCCTCTGTTTCTGGCGCCTGTTTAACATTTTCCTGAAGTGCAACATGGCTCTGTCAATGAATTGGTGCACAGATGGCTTATTTCAGCTTGCTCAGGGTGGTTTTTTCAACAAATGTCTCCAACTCAATCCACTTTGAACACATGTCCCTAAGCACTGAAGAAGGCACCTCCTCCACTCCCTCTTCCTCCTATGAAGCAATAACCTCAGCTCTGGTCTGATGCTGTTCCAGTTCCAGCTCTAGCTCTTGCAGCTCTTCAGTTGTTAGCTCTACCCTGTGCTCCTCCACCAACTCTTCCACATCCTCACCACTCACCTCCAACCCCAGGCTGTTCTTCCACAACAGGCACAGGGTCAGGGTCAGCCTCAAATCCTTCAAAATCCCTCTTTTCAACACAATCTGGCCACAGTGGTCTCCAAGCAGAGTTCAAAGTCCTGGAAGTCACTCCCTCCCAAGCCTTACCTATAAGGCGTATGCAATGCACGATATTGAAGTGATCTTTCCAGAACTCTTTTAGGGTCACTGCAGAGGCTGAGGTTATGTCAAAGCACCTTTGAAACATTGCTTTGGTGTACAGTTTCTTGAAGTTGGAAATGACCTGCTGGTCCATGGGCTGGATGAGAGGAGTGGTGTTAGGAGGCAAGAACTTCACTGTGATGAAATTGAAGTTCTCAGACAAATAGTCTTGCAAGTTGTGAGGATGAGCAGGAGCATTGTCCAGTACCAGGAGGCACTTGAGTGGCAATTTCTTTTCCAGGAGGTATTTCTTCACACTAGGGCCAAACACTCCAGTCAACCATTCCACGAAAAAGTCCTTAGTGACCCATGCATTAGTGTTAGCCTTCCAATACACACACACAAAGTATTCCTGTTAACATTGTGTTTCTTGAAGGCTCTGGGATTTTCATAGTGATACACCAGTAAAGGCTTCACTTTAAAATCACCATTAGCATTACCACACAACATGAGAGTTAGCCTGTCTTTCATAGGCTTATGTCCTGGCTGTGCCTTTTCCTCCTGAGTAATGAAGGTCCTGTTGGGCATTTTCTTCCAAAACAGGCATGTTTCATCACAATTAAACACTTGTTGGGGGAGGAATTGTTCAGCCTCTATGTACTCCTGGAATTCAGGCACATATTTTTCAGCCGCACTTTTGCCAGAACTGGCAGCCTCACCATACCTCACAACACTATGTATGCCACTTCGATTCTTAAATTTTGAAACCAGCCTCTGCTGGCTTTAAATTCGCTCACTTTAGCACTCGTTGCAGGCATTTTCTTAACAAGATCATCATGCAACTGCCTTGCTCTTTCACATATTATTGCCTCCGAAACACTATCTGCTGCTAACTGTTTCTCGTTGATCCACACCAATAACAAATTTTCCACATCTTCCAGCACTTGTGATCTCTGTTTTGTGATCACATATGCACCTTCGAACAACAGCTTCCTTGATTTTACGTGTATTTTCCTTGGCCATAATGGTAGCGATGGTAGAATAGGCTTTACCATACAGCCTGGCCAGCTCAGTGATACGCACTCCACTTTCATATTTTTCTATTATCTCCTTCTTCAGTTCTATCATATTTCTGTTCCTCTTTGCCACAGGCTTAGCACTAGGAACTTTCCTTGGACCCATGGTAGCTTATTTAGCAGTTGCAAGCACTAAAAACAGTGGAATAATGACAATATACTGGTATGAATGCGTGGGTGGAGTGGGTGGTGGTCGCTCTCGCTTGTAAACAATAGCACACTGACGCTCCCTGGAGTGCCCGCACAGCTGGGCGCCCCGCGGCCGCGTCCGGTACGAACATCGTTAACCGAAGCAAACATCGTTAACCGCAGTCATTTTTTTAACGTCAAAAATATCGTTAACCGAATTTATCGTTATCCGACTACATCGTTAACCGAGGTATGACTGTACTGTAAATAGCTAAGGTTGGGAAATGGTAATGGTAAATATGTATTAAGGAATATCTAACAAATGGTTATAAATAAAGAAAAAGATGTATATAAAATACAAAATAAGTCACACAGTCAAATTTGTGAGAATTTTTAGATAGTGAGGTAGCAGTTACTAGAACAATTATGGGTTTACATGCACTAACATAGTCTAAGAATTTGGTCTTTGAGGTTGGTCAGTCTCTGTAAGATTAGCATCTCGAAGGAAGTTGGACAGTTCATTTTCATTCGTTATATAGTAAACACGGCCTATGTTTGTTTTCCTAACTAGGATTTTCCCATTCCGTGTAAAGCACTTGTGGATTTTGTCATTATTCTCACGTTTAAGTTTTCTTACTCTGTATAGGAGGTTCTGACGTTTTTTTGTGAGACACTCATTTACATAAAGATCTTTTTTTGCACTAATTGATGAACTTATTAGATCGTTTTTCCTGTCTTTCGTGTGAAATCTAAGCATAACACACTTTTTTCTACCTTGGTTGCCAAATAATCATGATTCTGTTATCTCTGATGCTGGCACTATTACATTTAAGTGGTCTTTTATGGTCAGAAGAGTAGCGTCATTGCAGTTGGTATGGTTTGTCACTTGGAAAGAGTGCACTGCTAATTATTACCGAGTTAGATAACTTATCTTGCTCAGTTTTATCTTCTTGGTTAGAAAAATATTCGTTCAGCTGCATATCTATGTCGGTCTTCCAGTCCTTGACAGCATCTTCAACCTTCGTGTTTAGGGATGTTATTTGCTCTGTATGGCTGGCTATGACTGATTGGAGGGTCTTTCCAAACTCAGCCATTCCAGCTGATGTAAACCTACATTCAAAGCTAAGGATCTTGCTTTCAAGGTGGGCTAACTTAGTTTCATGTTTAGATAGTGTTGAACGAAGATTCATGTTTTCCTCAGTTAGGTGGTGATGTATGACTTAAGAGTGACAGGATCATTTGTCATACCTGAGATCGTTTCAGATGGATCAAATCCTATGAAGGCAGAGTGGTTTGAGGAGATTCAATCATGATTGGTGTTGTTGCTGTCCCGTCGTCTTGGGTGGTGTGTATGTGTGCGTATACTATAACCTATTATATTGAGAAAATCAGGTTGATTCAGCTTCTTTTAAGTCTTAAGGGTGGCCTGACCTCAAGACCTCATTAAGCAAAATTGTGATCAATTCAATATAATTAGGTATTCCTGAGTAATTGTTACTTAAATACATCAATACATGTTGGGTCCTATAGCCCCATAACAACCCCCAAAACCCTCTCCAGGTAAACAATAAATTCATTGTGTTTAGTGCTTGTTCATTGATTGTGACTGTGAAATAATAATAATAATAATAATAATAATAATAATAATACTTTATTGTGACATGGTACAATGATACATGGTAGACAAGATATATTTCTTAATGAGATGTACATGCCAAAAGCCCCTAATATGCTGTGCATTGCGGGCATTCTTAAGACTACTTTATTCTAGACTACATGGTAAAAAGTTATGGTTGACAATTTATAAAATAAGTATAATTGCATATCTAAGTTATAAAGTTTGAATATAAGTTGAACATATCAATTAATTGCAGCAATGCAACTAATTGAGTGAGATAACAATTTAAAACAATTAGTTGCATTGCAGTTACAGTTTACGTGGTCATTATAATGTAAATGTTAGGTAATAGTTAGCTTAGTATGTATTATTCATAACAGGGTTTTACATTTAAGTGATTAGTCAGGTTTTTACATTAAGTGATTATTCTACTTTGTTGAGAATGTTTGATATTGAGCATTTAGCTTTGGTGAAGGATTTTGACTGAAGGTACAGGATTCTTTGGGTAGAATCAAATTTTGTTTATACATTGAGTTTAAAGTGTTAGATGGACACGGGGAACATCGAGGAGTAATCTGTGTCTAGTGTTATGGTCATGTGTCCTGTTAAAATTGGTAAGGAAAAGTTTGAGTGGTGGGTTAATATTTGCATAGAGTGTTCTATGTATGTAATAGGCACAGTAAAAAGTATGGATGTCTTGTATGGTGAGTAAGTTTAGGTTTTGAATATTGGTGGAGTATGTTGTCTGGAGTGTGAATTTGTTATAATTCTAACTGCTGCCTTTTGTTGTGTTATTAGTGGTCTGAGATGAGTTATTGATGTAGAGCCCCATGCGCAGATTCCATAGGTGAGGTATGGGTAAATGAGTGAGTGATATAGGGTAAGGAGAGCTGGTTGTGGAACATAGTACCGTATCTTGGATAGTATTCCCACGGTCTTTGAGGCTTTCTTGGAAATTTGTTGTATATGTGTCTGAAATTTGAGGCCACTGTCAAGATGGATTCCTAAGAATTTTCCCTCTGTGAGTTTTGCGATAGGGGACCCGTTTATCATTATGTTAAGTGGTGCGTTTGTAGCTCTGTTCCCAAACTGGATAAAATAGGTTTTATCAATATTGAGAGTAAGTTTGTTGGTCATCATCCAGGTAGATATTTTCTGCAATTCAGTATTTGCAGTGTTGGCTAGTATGTCTGGGCTAGGGTGCGAGGTAACGTATGTAGTGTCATCTGCAAAAAGTATGGGTTTGAGTAGTTGAGATGCATTTGGTAGGTCGTTAATGTAAATGAGAAAGAGTAGTGGGCCAAGAACACTTCCCTGTGGGACACCTACGGTAATAGTTTGCGCGGTGGAGCTAGCTCCATTTGTGTACACATATTGGTTTCTGTTGCTTAGGTATGATTTTAGGTAGTTGAGGGAGTGTCCTCTTATACCATAGTGTGATAATTTTAGGTGTAACAGATCATGGTCAACGTATCAAAAGCTTTACGTAAATCAATGAAGATTCCCACTGGGATTTCTTTTTTTTCAATTGCGGTGTAAATTATTTCTCACGTGTGTATAATGGCATCATTTGTATTTTTATTAGGCCTGAATCCAAATTGACAGTGGTTGAGTACGCTGTTGGAGGTGAGGTAGGAATATATTTGTTTATGAATTAATATTTCAAAGATTTTGGAGAGAAGGGGTAGGTTAGATATCGGCCTGTAGTTATTAAGGTCTGTTTGAGCTCCTCCTTTATGTATTGGGGTGACCCTCGCTATTTTGAGTATTGATGGGAAGGTAGAGGATTCAATGGATTTGTTAAAGAGTGTAGCAATAATTGGTGAGAGAACTTGAGAGGCCACCATGGGCCCCATGGGCCCAAAGAAACTTCATAGTGGCAGCCCTTTGGTAAAGAAAGTGACAAACACAATAGAATTGAAGAAAGAAATGAGAAGCAAAGTACCAAAGTGGAGGAGGAAGAGAGAGGGGAGAATGTGTCTTCTTCAGTGATTCACTAATTCTCCGATATGTACGTTGCTAAAGCAGCATGAGTTGATAAAGGCTATAGCACCAACCAGCAATAAAGTGTAGCTGTAACAGTGTAACAAGTAAGTTAAGCGGTAGAAAAATGACAACACGAAACTTAACTCCTCCATTGTTGTTTGAGGTACAGTGGACCCCCGAGTAACGTAAAAACTTCATTCCAGAAGCCTGCTCAAGTGCCATTACCGAACGAATTTACTCCCTTAAGGAATAATGTCACGTAGGTTAGTCTATTTCAGACCCCCAAAAATACCCTTCCACAAGCACTTACAATATTATACTTACATAATTGTACGATTTCCGGGGTGTCGTTACTCGGGGGTCCACTGTATATATAAGGGCACTGAGACCAAAGCCGCCCTCAGCCACCATCTCCTCCAAGATAAGTGTAAATATTTTTTATTTATAAAGTGTAAATATTTATTATTTATAAATTACGTACATTGTTTCAGTGAATAGTGGTGGTGGCCTGCTGCTACCAGGCCCAACACCACCACTATATGTATGGCTTATGGTCATTGGCCCTTATAAACCCAACAACAATAACACTACTGCCAGTTCCCTCATACATAATGACATACAGTACTCCCCTAATTGTGGTTTCAGGGGTCGAGACTCAGCTCCTAGCCCCGCCTCTTCGCTGTCCGCTACTGGGTCTCTGCTCTCCCTGCTCCATGAGCTTTATCATACCTTGTCTTAGAACTATGTATGGTTCCCGCCTCCACTATATTGTGCGCTAGACTATTCCACTTCCTAACTACTCTATGGCTTAAGAAGTGCTTCCTAACATCCCTTTGACTCATCTGAGTCTTCAGCTTCCAGTTGTGTCCCCTTGTTTCTGTGTTCCCTCTCTGGAACATCCTGTCACTGTCTACCTTGTCGATTCCCTGCAGTATTTTGTATGTTATCATGTCTCCTCTAACCTTTCTGTCCGCGAGTGTTGTTAGTCCTATTTCCCTCAACCTTTCTTCATAGCGCAGTCCCCCGAGTTGTGGAACTAGCCTTGTCGCAAACCTTTGCACTTTCTCTAATTTCTTGACGTGCTTGACCAGGTGTGGGTTCCAGACTGGTGCTGCATACTCTAATATGGGCCTGACGTACACGGTGTACAGTGTCTTGAATGATTCCTTGTTAAGGTAACGGACCGCTAATCTTAGGTTTGCCAGTCGCCCATATGCTGCCGCGGTTATCTGGTTGATGTGTGTTTCCGGAGACGTGCTTGGCATTATACTCACCCCAAGGTCTTTCTCCTTTGCTGAGGTTTGTAGCCTTTGTCCACCTAGCCTGTACTCTGTCAGCGGTCTTCTTTGCCCTTCTCCGATCTTCATGACTTTGCATTTGGTGGGGTTAAATTCGAGAAGCCAGTTTCTAGACCAGATGTCAAGCTTGTCCAGGTCTCTTTGAAGTCCTGCTTGGTCTTCATCCGATGTGATTCTCCTCATTAATTTCATATCATCTGCGAACAGAGACACTTCTGAGTCTATCCCGTCCGTCATGTCATTCACATATACCAAGAATAGCACTGGTCCTAGGACTGACCCCTGCGGTACACCGCTCGTCACAGGCGCCCACTGTGATACCTCATCACGCACCATGACCCATTGTTGTCTCCCTGTGAGGTATTCCCTGATCCATTCCAGTGCCCTTCCTGTTATACACTCTTGGTCTTCCAACTTCTTTACTAATCTCATATGAGGAACTGTGTCAAAGGCCTTCCTGCAGTCCAGGAAAATGCAGTCAACCCACCCTTCTCTCTCTTGCCTTACCTCTGTTACTTTATCATAGAACTCCAGGAGGTTTGTTACACAGGATTTGCCTTCCCTGAATCTGTGTTGTGTCTGGCATTGATTATCCTGTTCTGCTCCAGATGCTCCACCATTCTTTTCCTGATGATTTTCTCCAAGACTTTGCACACTATACACGTAAGTGACACCGGTCTATAGTTTAGTGCCTCTTTTCTGTCTCCTTTTTTAAAGATGGGGGACTACGTTGGCCTTTTTCCATATCTCAGGTAGCTGCCCAGTTTCAAGGAATGTGTTGAATATTATGGTAAGTGTCACACTCAGAACCTCAGCTCCTTCCCGAAGGACCCACGGGGAGATATTGTCCGGACCCATCGCCTTTGAGGTATCAAGGTCACTGAGTAGCTGCTTCACCTCCCCCTCAGTTGTGTGTATGCCCTCCAGCACTTGATACATCCCTTGTTGGTGACGCACCCCGTCCTGTCTACCCAGTTACCTTCCTGCTTCCACTGTGAATACTTCCTTAAACCTCAAGTTGAGCTCCTCACATACATCTTGATCATTGTGAGTTCCCCATCCTCTCTCCTCAGCCTTATCACCTGGTCCTTGACTGTTGTCTTCCTTCTGATGTGACTGTACATCAGTTTCGGGTCAGACTTGACTTTCGATGCTATGTCATTTTCGTACTGTTTCTGGACCTCCCTCCGTACCTGTGCATACTCGTTTCTAGCTCTTCGACTAATCTCTTTGTTTACTTGGGTTCTTTGCCTTCTGTACCTTTTCCATTCTCTGACACTCTGAGTCTTCGCCTCCCTGCACCTTTGGGTAAACCAAGGGCTCTTTCTGGTCTTCCCATTTAATCTTTTTCCTTTGGGTATAAACCGTTCCTCTGCCTCCTTGCACTTTGTCGCTACGTATTCCATCATTTTATTTACTGACTGTCCTTCCATTTCCCTTTCCCACAGAACCTCCTGCAGGAAATTCCTCATACCCGTGTAGTCCCCTCTTTTAATGTCTGGTTTGTCTCTTTCAGCGTTGTTTTCCCTCTCCACCTATAGCTCTACAATGTACTCAAAGCTCAGCACCATGTGGTCGCTGGCTCCCAGGGGGCTCTCGTGTGTTATGTCCTCGATATCTGAGCTGTTCAGGGGGAACACAAGGTCCAGCCTTGCTGGTTTGTCCTCTCCTCTCTCTGGTCGTGTCCTTGACATGTTGGTGCATCAGGTTTTCCAGTACCACGTCCATCATCTTGGCTCTCCAAGTTTCTGGACCCCCATGTGGTTCTTGGTTCTCCCAGTCGATCTCCCTGTGGTTGAAATCGCCCATGACTAGTAACTTCGCTCTGCTCATGTGCGCTTTTCTTGCCACCTCCGCCAGAGTGTCCACCATTGCTCTGTTGTTCTCGTCATATTCCTCTCCTGGCCTTGTGCAGTTCTGTGGTGGGTTATACATCATTGCAATGACTATCTTGTGCTCCCCAGACTGGATGGTACCTACTATAAAGTCCCTTTCTCTACACACCTCCATTCCTTCCATTTCCTCGAATCTCTGATGGTTCCTTACGAGCAGTGCGACCCCTCCTCCTCCCCTGCTCCTTCTATCTTTCCTCAGAATCTGATATCCCTGTGGGAAGATTGCATCTGTTATTGCCTCATTTAGTTTAGTTTCTGTGATGGCTATGATGTCTGGGGACATTTCACCTGTTCTTTCATTCCACTCTTCATACTTATTCGTGATTCCATCCGCATTTGTGTACCAAACCTTCAACCTCGTTTCCAATACTGTGGCCCTGGGGAGATCTTGGTGGGTTTGGGGGGGTGTGGGCAGGGTTTCATAGGGGGTTGCTGCATGGGTGGGGGTTGTATGGTTGAAGTGTGGGTTGGTGGGGTGGGGTTTGTGATGGGGTGGGGTAGTTGTGGGGTGGGGTAGTTGTGATGGTGGGTTTTGGATTGCTGGGGTGGGGACAGGGGGAATGATGTGCGTGTGTGATGTTAAAATATATGGTTGCCGTTGGGTTGCTGTGATTTGAGGCCCTCCTTCCGGTGGGTGTGTTTGTCCTTCTACTTGGGCCTGGTGCCCTCCGTACCTCGCTGTCTTCTCCTCTCTCTCTCCTCTCTTCGCTTTCTTATCCTCTCCTTTAGGGCCTCCCTTTCTTCCTGCGTTCTGTCCAGATCTAGGTATACATCCTGGTATTCCTGAGTCTCCCTCAGCCATGCTTTCTCTTGCAGGATCATGGTACGGGCTGATTCTGCATTGAAGATTACTTTGAGGGGCCGATTTCTTCCCCTTGTGTACCACCCGATTCTTCAAAAATTTGTCACCTGTGACGTGTCTCCCCCTGTTGCTAGCATGATACCTTTAATTCTTTCTTTCTCCTGTTTTCTTCTGTCATGGGTGACCCCTTCGACTTCCTTAAGGCCGTAAATAAAGATCGACTTCTCCCTTTCCTCCTCCCACAGTGTCTCCCTTTGCATCGTCAGAGATGCATTAGCATCTTCCGGTTCTGTCATGGTTGTAGCCCCTGTGTTCCTCTGTGTGTCCGGCCTACTCATTTGCCCCTGTCCACTGCTGTATATTGTTGGGGTCGCTGCATTTAGTGTGTGTGCTGCTTTGTCTACCCTCTCATGTGTTGTTACTGCGCCCTCATGCATTGCTTCTGTGGTGCAATTCTTGTCCCTGGCTTTTTTCTATATCCCTCTCGTGTGGTGTTAGTATCCTACTCATCTTGTTTCGGGCCCCACGTGTGTCTGACAGTGCCTGAGCATACAAGAGTTCTTTTTTCTCCGCGTTCCCTTTGACTGTGTCAGATGCTCAACGTGTGTCTGACAGTGCCTGTGCATACAAGTTCTTTTTTCTCCTCATTCCCTTTGACTGGTGTTGGTATCCTACTCCTCTTGCTTTGGGCCCCATATGTGTCTGACAGTGCCTGAGCATACAAGAGTTCTTCTTTTCTCTCCACATTCCCTTTGACTGTATCTGATGCCCCACATTTGTCTGACAGTGCCTGTGTGTACAAGAGTTTTTTTTTCTCCGCATTCCCTTTGACTGTGTCTGATGCACACACTCCAAGCGCCGTTTCTGGACAGGTACTTTCATCTCTACTCTGCGTCAGTCTCTGCAGCTTCACTTCTAAGATCTGGATCTTGGCTTCTGCTTTTTTGACTTGCATTTCCCATTTTCTGCTCTCCTCAGCTATCCTCCTCTCCATTCCCTCGCTGATCATCAATATCTTCCTCTCCCATTCCTTCTCCCTTTTATTGAGTTCCTCCTCCCACTGTCGCCTCCCCGGAGCAACCATCGTTCCCCTTGTTGGCATCCTTCTCCCTGGACTGCCCATATTCCCATGATGTGCCCTTATGGATGTAGTGAGAGTGTCAGAGGGAGAGAGGAGAGGGATAGAGAGGAGGGGTGGTAGGGCAGGGTACTCGGGGAAGGAGGCAAGAGGGAGGGATATAGCTTGGAGGTAGTGTGGTAGGGGGCGGATCAAGCGGGGAAAGGAGGGGGAGCGGGAGAGGAAGAGTGAGAGAGGGAGGGGGAGAGATTTAGGGAGAGACACATAGAGAGTGTCAGAAGGAGGGGGGAAGGAGAGGGATAGGGAGGAGAGTATCAGGAGGGATAGAGAGTAGGGGTGGTAGGACGGGTTATTCGTGAAAGGGGGCGAGGGGAGGGAGAAAGCTTGGGGACGTGTGGTAGAGGACGGATCCCGTGGGGGAGGGAGGGGAGAGAGCAGATAGAGAGAGATTGTGGAAGGGGGGCGATGGGGAGGGAGAAAGCCTGGAGGTAGAAGGCGGATCAAGTGGGGGAAGGAGGGAGAGAGAGAGAGAGGGAAGGGGGGTGAGGGGGAGGTAGAAAGCCTGGAGGAGGTGTGGTAGGGGGCGGATCAAGTGGGGGAAGGAGGGAGAGAAAGCCTGGAGGTGTGGTAGGGGGTGGATCAAGTGGGGAAGGGGGGAGGGAGGGAGGGAGAGAGAGAGAGAGAAGAGGGAGAGGGTGGAGGGAAAGAGGAAAAGAGAGAGAGGGAGGGGGAGAGGGATCAGCTTGAGAGTCGTCACTCAACCAACTACACTCCCTGCATGTCTGTTACACTCCCTGCATGCCTGCTACACTCCCTGTATGCCTGCTACACTCCCTGCATGCCTGCTGCACTCCCTGCATGCCTGCTACACTCCCTGCATGCCTGCTACACTCCCTACATGCCTGCTACAATCCCTGCATGTCTGCTACACTCCCTGCATGCCTGCTACACTCCCTGCATGCCTGCTACACTCCCTGCATGCCTGCTACACTCCCTGCATGCCTGCTACACTCCCTGCTACACTCCCTGCATGCCTGCTACACTCCCTGCATGCCTGCTACACTCCCTGTATGCCTGCTACACTTCCTGCATGCCTGCTACACTCCCTGCATGCCTGCTACATTCCCTGCATGCCTACTACATTCCCTGCATGCCTGCTACACTCCCTGCATGCCTCCTACACTCCCTGCATGCCTGCTACTTTCCTTGCTTCTATGCCTGCCTACCTTGAATTCTATTGTGTTTCTCACTTTCTTTACCAAAGGAACTTTACTAAGAACTTTCCTTGGGGCCATGGTGACTTATTTCGCAGTTGCACTTGATAATTAACCACCAAAAACAATGGATTATAGCAAAATGTTTGGATGAATGAGCAGAAGCTTCCTCATGCACCAAGAGACACAGGCAAACTGAAGCACAAGCGGCCCCAGCCGGCGGACACGCGTCCCATACGGCCTCTAACCGAAAAAACGGCCTCTAACTGGGAGCAGAAAAACCGGCCTCTAACCGAGTTGGCCTTTAACTGGAACAGCCTTTAACCGAGGGTCCACTGTATTTTTAGTCTTTATTTATCCCACTTAGTGTGAGTATTCATATGTTTTTGCTGTAGTGTTAATATTTGATTATGGGGTGCTGCCTTACTCCCCACCTTCATTCTGAAATTTGAAACACTACTGGCCCAAAGGGTTTTGGATAAAGGAATGTGGATCTGTAGTATGCTCCTCACTTAGCAACGAATTTGTTTAACCCTTTCAGGGTTTTTGATGTACTAGTACATCTTACGCACCAGGGTTACTGATGTACAGTAGACCGTCATTTAGCACGGTAGTTACGTTCCTGAAAACATCATGTTAGGTAAAATCATTTTAGATAATTAGAAGAACTTGTGGGAAAAATAGGGTTATATTCCTGGGAGTCCCCAAAAAGCCTAACATGTTTTTTTTAGACCAACAGATCTTGCAAAAATTGAAGGTGAATATGTAATTGTAGTTCATTGTCGTGATATATTACTGCTTAAGACTATAAATGCAATAAAAATAATATTATTTCTTACCATCAAATTATCAAAAACAGACGAACCCCTACTCTCACCAACTGAGAGAGCAAACAGACTTAATGTTTTCTTCTCCACCATAGGAAAGAATCTAGCGAGTAAAATCCCAAGCTCGAACACTCGTCCAACAGACTACCTCACCAACACCTACCCAGATACACTATTCCTAGCTCCTACCAACTCACTTGAAGTCTCGCTCATAATCAACACCCTTAAAAACAAAGCAGGAGACATTAACAGCTTACCACCCTTTATGTACAAAAAAGCTACACATGTACTGTCACCAATTATAGCAGCATTATTCAATAAATCCATTGAATCTTCTACCTTCCCATCAATTCTCAAAATAGCTAGGGTCACCCCGATCCACAAAGGAGGTGACCAAACTGACTTGAACAATTATAGACCAATCTCAAATTTACCACTGCTTTCTAAAATCTTCGAAAAATTAATTCATAAACAGATCTATTCCTACCTCGTCTCACACAATGTACTAAACCCCTGTCAATTTGGATTCAGGACCAACAAGAGCACAAACGATGCTATAACACATATGTTAGAGTTAATATACACCGCACTTGAGAAGAAAGAAGTTCCGCTGGGAATCTTCATAGACTTACGCAAAGCATTTGATACAGTCGACCATGATTTATTGCTCACAAAATTAGCGCACTATGGTATTAGGGGGCACCCCCTCAACTACCTAAAGTCGTACCTTAGCATCAGAAGTCAGTACGTGTACACAAATGGAGAGAACTCTTCCACACAACAAATTACAGTCGGTGTCCCTCAAGGTAGTGTCCTGGGGCCACTCCTATTCCTCATTTACATAAACGACCTACCGAATGCATCACAACTACTCAAACCCATTTTGTTTGCAGATGACACAACATATGTCTTCTCTCACCCAAATCCAGTCATACTAGCCAACACAGTTAATGCCGAATTACAGAAAATATCAACATGGATGATGACAAATAAGCTTACTCTCAATACGGACAAGACCTACTTCATTCAGTTTGGAAACAAAGCTGCAAATGTTCCACTTAACATAACGCTAAATGGTTCACCCATCACAAGGCTCACAGAGGGAAAATTCCTAGGAATCCACCTTCACAGTAGTCTTAAATTCCAAACACACATACAACAAATTTCCAAGAAAATCTCAAGGACAGTAGGTATATTATCTAAGATACGCTATTATGTGCCACAACCAGCTCTCATTGCACTATATCATTCTCTTATCTACCCTTATCTCACCTATGGAATCTGTGCATGGGGCTCAACAACATTAACCCTTTGAGGGTTTTTGACGTACTAGTATGGCTTACATGCCAGGGCGTTTGACGTACTAGTACGCCTAAATTCTAGCGCCCTCAAATCAAGCAGAAACAGGCTGGTAGGCCTAGATGTGAGAGAATGGGTCTGTGCGGTCAGTGTGCGCAGTATAAAAAAAATCCTGCACCACACAGTGCATAATGATGAAAAAAAAACTCCGACCGAATTTTTAGTTTAAAACAGCGACTTTGCAGTCTATTTTCGTATGGTATTTATGATTATATTCTCGTTTTCTTGGTCTCATTTGATAGAATGGAAGATATGTTAGAGAAATAGAGATAATTTTGATTGGTTTCTTAATGACAAGTACCTAGAAATTGAGCGCAAAGTAGCAAAAATGTTCGATTTTTGGCAATGTTCAAGAGTAAACAAATCACGCCACACGTACAATACACATCAACTGTCGACTCTAATATTCTTGCACAAGTGTGCTGATGTCATTTATACCATTTTTACAATGATGCAGTAGTATACATAATAATAAATCTTCAATTTATTGTGAGAATAAAAATTCAAAATGGAAAGCAAAAGTAATGTAAGAGGGGCCTGGAGACGTGACTAATGGACAGATTAAATGTTATTCGAGTGCCAGGAATGTCTGTCTCGTTTATTCTGGACCCTATTTTGAAATTGGCATCTTTTGAAATTTCTGTGAAATTGGAGAAATTCCCAATTTCTGACCACCTTATTGGGTAGTTGAAATCGGTAAATTGGCAGTTTCTTGTACTCAATCGATAGAAGAAATGGAGTTCTAGAGAAATAACTATAATTGTAGTAGACTGAAACATTGGAATTTGCCGAAAATAGGGCTTAAAGTCGGCGAAATCGCCGATGCGTAAATAACATCGATACCGCTAACTTCGCGAGAGCACAATTCCGTTAGTTTTCGATCAAATTTCATAATTTTGGTGGCGTTATGATCGGAAAAAGATTCTCTATCATTTCATAAGAAAAAATAATTTTTTTTTTTCCGAAAATGTTTCGACCCTGAGAGAGTTAAGGGGCAGTAACACCTGTCTCTGAGCGTCAATTTTTTTTTTTTTTCTGTTCGTCGAATTTCTTTCATTTTTTTTTTTTACACATAGAAGTGTTCACTCAGTATGTTTTAAAAAATATTCAATAAGATAGTCCAAACAACAACTGAAGAAAAAATATTTACTGAAAATCTCATGTCAGGACGTTTGGCAGGATCCCGATCCTATGTCACTACGTAAGGTTGTTTTGAGACTTGGTACCGAAAGAACAATGCTAATACGATTTTTTGACGATGTACTTTCCTGTAAACATCTTATCTTTATTCCACAAAAAAATAAAGCATGTAACTGTTTGAATGTTGAAAAAAAATATGCCCTTTAATCCCAAATAAATCCCAAAATATTTGGAATATTTACAAAAGTACGTTCTTAAAAATAAGAACAATCATATTTTTACCATTCCTGTGAATATTATTTCGTTTAATCAAACAGTAAAAACTCCACAAAGTAAAATAAGTCAATAACTTACTTCCGAGATATTCACCTGGAAAGTGCCTAGAGCGGCGCCGGCCACCCGCCTCGGGAAATTTTTTTTTTTTTTCGAAAAAATCACTTGTGTTTCAATGTTTTCTTTGTAAAACTAATGTTTTAGTGTAGTTAGCCTCTACACACCGTTTTCTCTTACAGGCCAAAGAAAATGTTATGGGAAGGGGAATCATTTTTATACTCATATTGCTGATAGAGACCGCACTATATTAGAGCTCATTTTTATTCATGCTGGAGCATATAACATGTTTATATGTTATTTATAGTGTTTATTATTTCATATTAGATCAATTGTGATAGATAAATAAGCCGTAGAATTGATATTAGCATAATAATGAAATAATATATGGTGCTCTCAGAGTGGGAATTCTGCTGATGTCAGCAAATATTCCCAGATCGTTCCTGATTGGCTGGTAGACTACGTATAAGCTCCGCCCACTCTCATATGATGCCAAATCGTAAATTACACCATTAGAATGAATAATACACAAACAGTAAAGAAAAAATGGAAAAAATTCTAAAAATATACGGGCTGAGAGCAGGCGAGCTGCGCACATCGCCGTCACCATACATGATATAAATGACTATAATTCCTTGTAGAAACGTCGTATTACATTGAGTCTTGTACCATTGTGTAGCCAGAGAGTTAAGCTATTTTTCTATAAGATTAACTCAATTTTCATAATTTTTTGATTTTTTTTTTATTCGCGCTCGGAGACAGGTGTTACTGCCCCTTAAGAATCGGGGTCTCGACCCTGAAAGGGTTAAATCACCTTAGACCACTCATAACCCAGCAAAAGGCTGCAGTCAGGATGATAACAAATTCCCACTCTAGACAGCATACTCCACCTATATTCAGAACCTTAAAACTACTCACCATAAAAAATATTCATACCTATTCATGTGCCTTCTACATACATAAAACTCTACATGCTAATATCAACCCTGCGCTCAGAATTCTCCTCAACAACTTTAATAGGTCCCACGAACATGACACAAGACACAGATCACTATTTGACATACCCCGAGTCCATACTAACCAATGTAAAAATTCTATGCACATAAAGGGCCCCAGAATCTGGAATTCATTACCAGCAAATATTAAATTAACCTTGTCGGTAAATCAATTCAACACTCTTCTCAAAAATCACCTACTCACCCTATACTAAATACTCATACTGTAACAAACTTTCAAACCCAATATTATTTTACTTAAGATAATCTCAATTTGATATGTTCATCCTCCTTAACACTTGTTGCAATTTCATATCATCATATTGTCATTTAAAATCTTATAGTATCATCATTGTCTTAATTTAAAATAAAATATATAACTAAAAGTAACTCTATAAATTTTTCTAGTATTTTTATTTTACTAGTATAGCATCAACATACTGTAACTTGAAATAAAATATACAACTAGATTAAACTCAACCAATTTCTCTTGTATTGTCTTTTAATAGTATGTATAACCATATTATAATTTAAAATAATACAGAACTAGAATAAACTCAATCAATTTCTTTAGCATTAAGTACTTAGTGAATAAGTCTTTAGAATAAACTGCCCCTAATGCCATGGCATGCCAGTGGCTCTCCTTGCATTACAGTTTTATAATTGTAACTACCAATAACAGTGTACACTTGTAACATGCATCGAAATAAAAATATTATATTATTATTATTATTATTGTGTTGGCATTTTTTTCCAGAAAACAATTGTCTCATCAGTATTAAACACTTGACGTGGCTAATAGCCACCCTCAGAAATAAGTTCCTGAAATTCAGCAGGGAAATTACTTGCTGTTGTATGATCAGCTGAAGGACACCAGAAAACTTAATATTATGTAACTTATTATGCAACTTAAAGTTGTGGAACCAGCCTGTGCTAAACACACTCGTTTTCAGGCCTTCCTTCCTTATCACACACTGCTTTAAACAACTGTAAGGCCTTTTCCCTAATTAAGAGGAAATTAAGTGGTGCACCTTTGTTCTTTGTTCGATCCACTCAAGCAACAAGTTTTCTGTTTTATTTACTTGTTGGGACCTATGTGTCATTCTTTTCATGAGATGACATTTTGGGTTATTCATTACACAAGCTCGTATATCCGCCTCATTCTTCCTAATTGTACGAATTGACGCTTCATTAAGGCCATAGGCCCTCACTATATCCACCACACGTGAGCCACTCTTTAGCTTATCTAACCCTTTGACTGTTTCGGTCGTATATATACGTCTTACGAGCCACTGTTTCGGACGTATCTATACGCCTAAATTCTAGCGGCCTCAAATCAAACAGGAGAAAGCTGGTAGGCCTACATGTGAGAAAATGGGTCTGTGTGGTCAGTGTGCGCAGTATAAAAAAAATCGGGCAGCCAGTGGTGCATTGTGGGAACGCCATTTCAGTAGTCCTTGTTCAGCATGCCTAGCGGTAAGAATTATCTGACTCCTTGGCGCATCTGGGACTGTTCTCATCCTCAATGATAGCTCTAACACAGATGGAAGTGTCTCTAAAGATGAATTTCATGGTTATGAGGAGTTTGTGACCGAAAGCAATGCCCAGGATACCAGAAGGAAGGAAGTAAAAAAGAAAGAAAGTAAGGAAGGAAGGAAGAGATGAAAGGAAGGAAGGAAGGAAAGAAGAGATGAAAGGAAGGAAGGAAAGAAGAGATGAAAGGAAGGAGAGATGAGAGGAAGGAAGGAACAAAAGAAGAAAGAAAGGAAGGAGAGATGAGAGGAAGGAAGGAACAAAAGAAAGAAAGAAAGGAAGGAGAGATGAGAGGAAGGAAGGAACAAAAGAAGAAAGAAAGAAAGGAAGGAGAGATGAGAGGAAGGAAGGAACAAAAGAAGTAAGAAAGGAAGGACGAAAAAAAGGAAGGAATGAATGAAGGAAGAAAGGAAGGCAGGAAGGAAGAGATGAGAGGAAGGAAGGAAGAGACGAGAGGAAGGAAGAAAGGAAGCTAGGAAGGAGGTTGTGGGGAAGACATGAGTCTCCTTTTGTGTTGACAGGTTGACAGCAGTGAGGGTGATGAGTAATGGTATAATATGTCATTTTGACAGCTGGCTTACCCTGACTCAGCAAATTTATATGTCCACACACACACAACTTCAAGCGCTAAGGGAAGTTGATGGAAAGTGTCCAGTCATTATATATGTGTATATATATTATAGAACAATAGCAATAGGTTGGTAGGTAAGTAGGTAGGCAAGTAGGTATGTAGGTAGGTAAGTAGGTACATAAGTAGGTAAGCAAGTAGGTAAGTAGGTACGTAAGTAGGTACATAAGTAGGTATGTAAGTAGGTAGGAAGGACTGTGGGGAAGAAGAGCTTGGGACCCCATGGGTGTTGACAGGTGAGTGGTGGTATAATATGTCATTTTGACAGCAGCCGCACCCTGACTCAGCATATTTACAAGTCCACACACTCACAACAACCAGCTTCCAGAAGCTAAATGTCAGTTCTATGAAGTGTCCAGTGACTATATATGTGTATATATAGAAACCAGAAGGAAGGAGATGAAAGAAAGGAAGGACGGTATGAAAGGAAGGAAGGTAGGAATGTAGGAAGGAAGGAATGTAGGAAGGAAGGAATGTAAGAAGGAAGGAAGGAAGGCATGTAGGAAGGAAGATAGGAAGGAAGGTAAGAAGGAAGGCAGGAAGGAAGGCAGGAAGGAAGGTAGGAAGGCAGGAAGGAAGGAAGGCAGGAAGGACGGTAGGAAGGCAGGAAGGAAGGAAGGAATGACGACCCAGAAACAACAACCAGCTTCCAGAAGCTAATAGCAATTCTATGAGGTGTCCAGTGATTATATATGCATATATATAGAAACCAGATGGAAGGAAGAAAGGAAGGACGAGATGAAAGGAAGGAAGGAATGTAGGAAGGAAGGTAGGAAGGAAGGAAGGTCGGAATGATGACCCAGACACAACAACCAGCTTCCAGAAGCTTATAGCAGTTCTAGGCACGTGTCCAGTGACTATGTGTGTATATATAGAAACCAGAAGGAAGAAAGGAAGGACGAGATGAAAGGTAGTAAGGAAGAAAGGTAGGTAGGTAGGAAGGAAGGAAGGTAGGTATGTAGGAAGGAATGTAGGAAGGAAGGAATGAAGGAAGGAAGGAATGTAGGAAGGAAGGAAGGAATGTAGGAAGGAAGGAATGACGACCCAGACGACCACCAACCTAGGATAACTACCTAACACAACTGCTTGCTACTACTATGAAGAAAACTGCTCAGAAGAGATGTTTTGTCTGTGTATATACAAAAAAACGCCCACAAAATGCAGACACACTCGTTTTATGTGTGAGGACTGTAAAACTCCACTGTGCATGGAACCATGTTTCAAAGAGTTCCACAAGCTGCAGAACGTCTATGAACATGTCCAGTGACTGCACATTTGTATATGCAGTGGTACCTCGACTTACGATATTTTTTCATTCCAGAATGCTGTTCAAGTGCCATTACCAAACGAATTTATCCCCATAAGGAATGATGTAAAATAGACAAGTCCTTTTAGACCCCCAAAATTACACTTACAAAAGTATTTAAAAAAATAAACTTACATAAAAGGGTGAGTTTGGGGACCATCGTAAGTCGAGGTACCACTGTATATTATAGAACAATAGTAATAAAGATTTTTTTGTATTGTTCATTTGTGTAAACAAGTTTTGTAAACAATATAAAGATACTAATGTTTATGCTATTATTGTGTTGCATACAACGAATGTATATATATACATTGCACCTTACCTTGGTCTCACAAGCCACATAAGTTACGTGAAAAAAGAAAATAGTGAAAAAAAACAAAAAATCTACGAATGGAAGTAAACAAATATTTACTGAGTGAGTGGCAGTCGCCGCTGTTGCCATACGCGGCTCATTTTCTGCCAACTTTACACCTCCATATCTCGGTAAGTATTGATTGCAAAAATCTGTTTTTAGGATAAAAACAATCAGAAAAATGATCTTAACATTTTCATAAGAAAAAATAATTTTTTTTTTCCGAATATTTTGCGACAACAGAATGGCACTCAGGATTGAGGGTTGCGACAGTCAAAGGGCTAATATCTTGATTTTCTTTGTAATTCCTAGACTTGAATGCTTAAACCTTTTCTTGTCACTTGCTCGAACACTTGTATGCTTACTGGGTACCATGATTTCTTGGCAGATTTATCAAAATGCAATGAAAAGGAGAAAATGTATGTAAATAAAAACAGCGAGCTGGCTGGATGGATGGATGGCTGGCTGGCTGGCTGGCCAGCCAGCTTGTCCTGCATGCATATAAACCAAACTGAATACTGGGAGGGTTGTGTGGGTGGGTGAGGATGGCAGGGAATAGCAGTAGGTCTCCCCACTGACTCAATGGTTTAACCCACTGCGGGCGACCGCGCGCTCTAAATTTTTTTCCCTCCCGCGAACCATGTAAAGTTAATTTTACATCGTGTTAGATAAAAATGTGCCACAATTCTTCAATCATGCAATACCCAAATTGTGCCACATAAACTCATGCTAAATGACTGTCTACTGTACTAGTACCATAAATTCTAGCACCCTCAAATCAATTGGGAAAAGGCTAGTACTCCTACATGTGATAGAATGGGTCTACATGGTAAGTGTGCGTGGTAGGAAAAAAATTTAACCACCCGCATTGCATTGTGGGAGTGGTAATTCAATGCACCTTTGTCACCAAGCTAAGTGGTAAGGAATACTTCACTCTCCTGCAGTGTGGGTGGTGGGGAAGGCAGTAGGGAGGGAAAGGCAGTGTGGGTGGTGGGGAAAGGAGCATGGGTTTGTGTAAACAAAATGGCTGGCTGGCTGGCAGGCAATCTGGCTGGTTGGCTATCTGGCTGGTTGGCTATCTGGCTGGCTGGCTATCTGGCTGGCTGGCTGTCTGTCTCATAGGTTCACATAAATACAATTATACATAGTGTAAATTACCTAGGATAACCCAAAAAATCCAGACTGGCAAATAATACGTATCAGGACTCAGATCTCAGATATGATGCAGTGACTACTGCGTTGTGTGTAATACTGTTGGTTCACTAGTGACTCTCTGAGACAGAGAGACAAGCAGACAGATAGACAGACAGACATGTTTATGTGTAAAGTGAAAACAAATAAAGCGAAGGCAGTGTACCCTCATCAAATGTCACCACTGTCATTAGTGGAGTGATAAAACAACACGAGGCCCACCCCTCATCAAATGTCACCACTGTCATTAGTGGAGTGATACGACGAGGCTCGCCCCTCATCAAATATCACCACTGTTATTATTGGAGTGATAAGATAAGACGAGGCTCACCCCTCATCAAATGTCACCACTGTCATTAGTGGAGTGATAAGACTGAGTGACACACACATCTTACACCATGCTTCAATTATTATTATTATTATTATTATATTCTCCCATGTATCCTATGTAATTTACACTATGTATAATTGTATATATGTGTACCTGTGAGACAGAGCCAGCCGGCCAGCCAGCCAGCCATGTTGTTTACACAAACCCATGCTCTCTTCCCCACCAAAACATTGCTGGGACCTATAAATACTATGTACAGTGGTACCCCGACTTACGATATTTTTTCATTCCAGAATGCTGTTCAAGTGCCATTACCAAACGAATTTATCCCCATAAGGAATGATGTAAAATAGACTAGTAGTTTTAGACCCCCAAAATTACACTTACAAAAGCATTTAAAAAAATAAACTTACATAAAAGGGTGAGTTTGGGGACCATCGTAAGTCGGGGTACCACTGTATATATTTCTAGATAATAGTATGTGGCTAAAATTGGTGAAAATGTTCACCTGTCAATGTTTGTGTAATATACAAGGAGTGTATATATCCAAAATATGGCTTATATTGGTCTCACAGGCCATGAAAGTTACTTGAAAAAATAAAATGTTAAAAAATAAAAGAAAAAAATAGAAAATATAAGCTATTACTGGGTGACTGGCAGTCGGCGATGACATAAACGGCTCACTTTCTGTCAAGTTCACGCCTCAATATCTCGGTAAGTATTGATTGCAATTTTTTTTTTTTTTTGGGGGGGGAGGGGTATGAGACCCAAAAATATGTTCTATCATTTCATAAGAAAAGCTAATTCTTTTTTATTTTTTTTTTGACCCTGAGAACGAATTTGGGAGAGGGCCTCTTGACCCTAAAAGGGTTAACAACCTAATCTTAGGAACAGAACTCCGTCGTTAAGTGAGGAGAGGCTGTATCTCAATACATTCACCTCCATACTCTCTCCCTCCAATCTCGTATCCAATCTTTCATTACCTCATTTTTTTTGTTATCCTCAGTACCTTACTTTTCTATACAGTGGACCCCCAGTTTATGTTATTAATTCGTTCCAGAATGCTGTTCAAGTGCCGTTACCAAATGCATTTGTTCCCATAAGGAATAATGTAAATTAGATTAGTCCTTTTAGACCCCAAAAATGCACTTACACAAGCACTTGCAAAAATACACTTACATAATTGTTCGAGTTTGGAGGTGAACGTAAACCGGGGGTCCACTGTATTCACTTTTAATTTTCTTTTTGTTCATGATGTTATCTTTAGTTTTAAAACTAGCCCCTTTCTCCCAGCACTTCCATTGCCTCTTACGACACACATGACTTACACATGAATGATTCCTTTCCACTTCCCCCATTACTGAATTAATATTGTAATGTTATTTGAAATTATTTCTTCTTTTTTATCAGGTATGTGCTTGGAGAGTTGAAGAATTGCGGTTATTGACAGAGACTGTCATCACCTGGGAGCTTCAGCCTCGTAATCTTCTGCCAATTGGAAGGACCTTGCCAAATTTAGCCAGACGTGTGTTAAAAATTAATGGGTTTCAAAAAACATCTTTGCAGTGCCAAGACCAGTGGCACTATATTGTAGCAGCATTCAAACATGGAGGTTACAAGCAACTTGCTAAACAAATTAATCTTATCTATTTACTAATGCCTTCTATGCTAAATCCCAATCTGCTTTATTTTTATCCTGTCACAATAACTAAACGAAAAAAAAAACAGCAACACAGCCAGACTAAGCTTATGAAAATGTCTGTGGAAGCAGCAAAAACACAGAATATAATTTCATATGTTCAGGTTGATGTACCACAGCTGTTAGACCCTAAGAAATGTGATTACAAGATCTCTACTGATGAAAAAGGAGATTTGAAAGAGGAAGCTGTTAGTACAGTTGTTAGTGCATCGTCTGTGGAAGCATCAAAAACAAAATCAACACAGACCAAAGTACCTCCGTCACAGAGTGTATGTGAAGAGCATTCACCAAGAGAAAGTCCACAGAAGATAATAAAAGATAACCAAAATGTGGATGTGCCCGAAGTTCCTGAAGTCAATATGATGGAAACTAACAACAAAAGTGCTACGGGGAATATACTTTCAAACATTGAGGTTAATGTACCGCCACCGTTAGACCCTAAGAAACATCATGACAAGATCTCTACTGATGAAAAACGAGAGATGAAAGAGGAGGAAGTTGTTAGTGCATCGTCTGTGGAAGCAGCAAAAACAAAATCAACACAGACCAAAGTACCTCTGTCACAGAGTGTATGTGAAGAGCATTCACCAAGAGAAAGTTCACAGAAGATGATAAAAGATAACCAAAATGTGGATGTGCCCAAAGTTCCTGAAGTCAGTATGACGGAAACTAACAACAAAAGTGCTACGGGGAATATACTTTCAAACATTGAGGTTAATGTACCGCCACCGTTAGACCCTAAGAAACATCATGACAAGATCTCTACTGATGAAAACGAGAGATGAAAGAGGAGGAAGTTGTTAGTGCATCGTCTGTGGAAGCAGCAAAACAAAATCAACACAGACCAAAGTACCTCTGTCACAGAGTGTATGTGAAGAGCATTCACCAAGAGAAAGTTCACAGAAGATGATAAAAGATAACCAAAATGTGGATGTGCCCAAAGTTCCTGAAGTCAGTATGACGGAAACTAACAACAAAAGTGCTACGGGGAATATACTTTCAAACATTGAGGTTAATGTACCGCCACCGTTAGACCCTAAGAAACATCATGACAAGATCTCTACTGATGAAAAACGAGAGATGAAAGAGGAGGAAGTTGTTAGTGCATCGTCTGTGGAAGCAGCAAAAACAAAATCAACACAGACCAAAGTACCTCTGTCACAGAGTGTATGTGAAGAGCATTCACCAAGAGAAAGTTCACAGAAGATGATAAAAGATAACCAAAATGTGGATGTGCCCAAAGTTCCTGAAGTCAGTATGACGGAAACTAAAAACAAAAGTGCTATGAGGAATATACTTTCATACATTCAGGTTGTACAGCAGCTGTTAGAACCTAAGAAATATCATGACAAGATCTCTACTGATAAAAAACGAGAGATGAAAGAGGAGGAAGATGTTAGTGCATCATCTGTCAATATTAAGAAAGAATCAAATGATTTGGAATTTGTAAGAACTTCAGCTACAGTTTCATCATTGAGTAAAAAGCTGTTAAAAAGTAAAAAGGTTAAGAAACGACCAGCTGATGAAGTACAGGACATGCCTACATCTACCACAGTAATGATAACTTCCCAGAGTACTCCATCTAATAAAGCTACCTATATTTTGCAGTGTGATTCACAGGAGGATAAAGTGCAGGTAATGATATTAAATGTATCTAAAAGTAAAAAGGGCACAATAATTGAATGCAGTACTGTGCAAGGAGTTATTCCACCTCGAATCATCAGACTCTATTATCCCCCTAATTGTCAACTGCCATCTGGTCTTACACACATGTACATTCCGAGGATATTGGTTCATCCAGATACCGTAAACTCAGTTAAAAAAACAAAGGTGTCGCACTGTAATGATAAATATCCCGTAATCAAATTTGAAAAGAACTCTAGTTCCTCATCATTCACTCCTTCACATCACTCCAGAATAAAACCAGAATCAGAAGACAATGAATGTGCAAAAATTGGCTTGGATGATTTTGAAAATGAATCGAATATTCCATCTGATGGTAATGATGGTCTAGATGGAGAATCCAGAAGAGGGGAAGTAATAAAATTATTGGAGCAGTGCAGGCAGAAAAAACAAGATTGCTGAACACATTACAAGAGAGTCACCAGCAATAGATCTCTTCTTAGGCAAGTCCTTACTGTCTTCCAACAACTTCAGCATATTTGTTGAAAAAATATTTTGTTCTTATTAACACTAATACATAGTACATGTTATATTCAGATTATATATTGTATAATGGTCCTTGTTATATAATTTTATCATTAATTAATGACTTGGCACTGTTACCCTCATAGGTTTAGCACATGATTAAAGTATTATTTCTTTTTCAGGTCACCCTGCCTCAGTAGGAAACAGCAGATGAACAAGGAGGCTTTAGAATGGGTAGGGAATGTGTAAATCAAATGTTTACATTGTACAGTGGAACCCTGGATTTCGTACTTAATCTGTTCCAGAAGGTCATTCTAAATCTGAAACGTACGATAACTGAAGTAATATTTCCCATAAGAAATAATGTAAATCCAATTAATGCATTCCAAAAACCCAAAAATATTCACAAAAATTTCATTTTTTAAATAATAACTATAGTTTTACATACAGAAAACAATAAGAAATAAATATAAAGCACTAATTGTATTGATAAATGAACATTACATACCTTTATTGAAGACTATTTTTGGTGTATTGAAGGTGAGGAGGGGAGAGAGAGTTGATGTTATTGTTTGGAAGGGGAATCCCCCTCCATAAGAACTTCAGGTATCAAAGCCCTCTCAGGGGTTACTTCACTTATTTGTCTTTTACTGGCACTGGACCCCTGTTGCACACAAATCTGTCCAGAGAGCTCGTTTCTGGTGTCTCTCTAAGATTTGCCTAAAATGGGACAAGGTATTGTCATTGAACATGTTGCAGATATGGCTTGTATCAGCTTGGTCAGGGTGATATTTTTCAACAAAAGTTTGCACCTCATTCCACTTTGCTCAAATGTCCTTAATCACTGAAGAATGCACCTTCTCCCCTCTCTTCCTCCTCTGAAGCAATTTCCTCAGCTGCAGTCTGTTGCTGTTCCAGTTGAAGGTCTTGCAGTTCTTCAGTGGTTAGCTCTTCCCAGTGGTCTTCCACCAATTCTTCCACATCCTGGCCACTCGCAATTCAACCCAATGGACTTCCTCAAAAACACAATACATTCCACAACAGGCATAGGGTCGACAGGGTCAGCCTCAAACCCTTCAAAATCTTTGTCAAGGACACATTCTGGCCACAGTTTTCTCCAAGCAGAGTTCAAAGTCCTGGAAGTCACTTTCTGCCAAGCCTTACCTATAAGGCTTATACAGTGGACCCCCGGTTAACGAAATTAACCCATTCCAGGAGCTATTTCTCAACCTGAACCTTTCGTAATCTGAACCCTTATTTCCCTAAGAAATAATGTAAATACAATTAATCCGTTCCACAAAAAAATATTCACACAAAATATAATATAAATAACATTTACTTACCTTTATTGAAGAGACTTGCAGGCATTTGGAAGATAGGGAGGATGACAGGGGCAGGGTGTTAGTGGTTGGAAGGGGAATCCCCCTCCAAAAGGACTTAAGGTGTCAAAGCCCTCTCTGGAGTTACTTCCCTTCTTGGTCTTTTAATGCCACTAGGACCAGCTTGAGAGTCACTAGACCCCTGCCTAGTGAAGTAACTGTCCACAGTCCTCTGTTTCTGGTGACTCTTTAATACTTTCCTGAAGTACAACATGGCTCTGTCACTGAAGTGGTTGCACAGAAGGCTCATTTCAGCTTGCTCAGGGTGGTGTTTTTCATTCCACTTTGTACACATCTCCTTAACCCCTTGACTGTCGCAACCCTCAATCCTGAGTGCCATTCTGTTGTCGCAAAATATTTGAAAAAAAAAAATTATTTTTTCTTATCAAAATGTTAAGATTATTTTTCTGATTGTTTTTATCCTAAAAACAGATTTTTGCCATCAATACGCGTATGGCAACAGCGGCGACTGCCGCTCACTCAGTAAACATTTGTTTACTTCCATTCGTAGATTTCTTGTTTTTTTTTTTCACTATTTTCTTTTTTTTTACGTAACTTATGTGGCCTGTGAGACCAAGGTAAGGTGCAATGCATATATATACATTTGTTGTATGCAACACAATAATAGCATAAACATTAGTATCTTTATATTGTTTACAAAACTTGTTTACACAAACGAACAATACAAAAAAAATCTTTATTACTATTGTTGTATAATATATATACAAATGTACAGTCACTGGACATGTTCATAGAAATTCTGCAGCTTGTGGAACTCTTTGAAACATGCACAGTGGTGTTTTACATTCCTCACACATAAAACGAGTGTCTGCATTTTTGTGGGCGTTTTTTTGTATACATGTATGCACAGACAAAACATCTCTTCTGAGCAGTTTTCTTCAAAATAGTAGCAGGCAGTTGTGTTAGGTAGTTATCCTAGGTTGATGGTCGTCTGTGTCGTCATTCCTTCCTACATTCCTTCCTACCTACCTACCTTCCTTCTTTCTTTTCTTCCTTCCTTCCTTCCTTCCTTCTTTCTTTTCTTCCTTCCTTCCTTCCTTCTTTCTTTTCTTCCTTCCTTCCTTCCTTCCTTCCTTCCTTCCTTCCTTCCTTCCTTCCTTCCTTCCTACCTTCCTTCCTCCACCTCACCTACCTACCTACCACCCTACCCCTCCTACCCACCTCCCCTACCACCCACCCACCACCTACCTACCTACCTACCTACCTACCTACCTACCTTCCTACCTACCTTTCTTCCTTACTACCTTTCATCTCGTCCTTCCTTTCTTCCTTCTGGATTCTATAAATACACACATAGTCACTGGACACTTGCCTAGACCTGCTATAAGCTTCTGGAAGCTGGTTGTTGTGTCTGGGTCATCATTCCGACCTTCCTTCCTTCCTACATTCCTTCTAACCTTCCTTCCTACATTCCTTCAAACCTTCCTTCCTACATTCCTTCCTTCCTTTCATCTCGTCCTTCCTTTCTTCCTTCCTTCTGGTTTCTATATATACGCATATATAATCACTGGACACTTCATAGAATTGCTATTAGCTTCTGTAATCTGGTTGCTGTTTCTGGGTCTCTGCATTTTTGTGGGCATCTTTTTGTATATGCACAGACAAAACATCTCTTCTGAGCAGTTTTCTTCAAAATAGTAGCAGGCAGTTGTGTTAGGTAGTTATCCTAGGTTGATGGTCATCTGGGTCGTCATTACTTCCTTCCTACATTCCTTCCTACATTCCTTCCTACCTACCTACCTACCTTCCTTCTTTCCTTCCTTCCTTCCTTCCTTCCTTCCTTCCTTCCTTCCTTCTTTCTTTCCTTCCTTCTTTCCTTCCTTCCTTCCTACCTACCTACCTTTCTTCCTTACTACCTTTCATCTTGTCCTTCATTTCTTCCTTCCTTCTGGTTTCTATATATATGCATATATAATCACTGGACACTTCATAGAATTGCTATTAGCTTCTGGAAACTGGTTGCTGTTTCTGGGTCGTCATTCCTTCCATCCTTTATTCCTTCCTTCCTACCTTCCTTCCAACCTTCCTTCCTACATGCCTTCCTACATTCCTTCCTTCCTACATTCCTACCTACCTACCTTCCTTTCATACTGTCCTTCCTTTCTTTCATCTCCTTTCTTCCTTCCTTCCTTCTGGCTTCTATATATACGCATATATAATCACTGGACACTTCATAGAACTGATATTAGGCTTCTGGAAGCTGGTTGTTGTGAGTGTGTGGACTTGTAAATATGCTGAGTCAGGGTGTGACTGCTGTCAAAATGACATACAGTGGACCCCCGAATTTCGTAAAAACTTCACTCCTGAAGTCTGCTCAAGCGCTATTACCAAACGAATTTACTCCCTTAAGGAAAAATGTCACGTAGGTTAGTCTATTTCAGACTCCCAAAAATACACTTCCACAAGCACTTACAATATTATACTTACATGACTGTACGATTTCCGGGGTTTACGAAACTCGGGGGTCCACTGTATTATACCATCACTCACCACCCTTTGCCTGTCAACACCCATGGGGTCCCATGCTCCTCTTTCCCACAGTCCTTCCTACCTACTTACCTACCTACTTGCTTACCTACTTATGTACCTACTTACCTACTTGCTTACCTACTTGCCTACCTACTTGCCTTCCTACTTACCTACTTGCCTTCCTACTTGCCTACCTACTTTCCTACCAGTGCTATTGTTCTATAATATATTTTTTTTTTTTCAACAAGTCGGCCGTCTCCCACTGAGGCAGGGTGACCCAAAAAGAAAGAAAATCCCTATAAAGAAAATACTTTCATCATCATTCAACACTTTCACCACACTCATACATAATCACTGTCTTTGCAGAGGAGCTCAGATACGACAGCTGAGAAAAGTCCCTCCCAGCTGTCACTATCTCAGACCCCTCCTTTAAAGTGCAGGCATTGTACTTCCCATTTCCAGGACTCAAGTCCAACTAAATCAATTAACTGGTTTCCCTGAATCCCTTCACAAAATGTTACCCTGCTCACACTCCAACAGATCGTCATGTCCCAAAACCATTCGTCTCCATTCACTCCTATCTAACACGCTCACACATGCTTGCTGGAAGTCCAAGCCCTCGCCCACAAAACCTCCTTTACCCCTTCCCTCCAACCTTTTCTAGGACGACCCCTACCCCGCCTTCCTTCCCTACAGATTTATACGCTCTCCAAGTCGTTCTACTTTGATCCATTCTCTCTAAATGACCAAACCACCTCAACAACCCTTCTTCATCCCTCTGACAAATACTTTTAGTAACTCCACACCTTCTCCTAATTTCCACATTCGAATTTTCTGCATAATATTTACACCACACATTGCCCTTAGACAGGACATCTCCACTGCCTCCAGCCTCCTCGCTGCAGCATTTGCAACCCATGGTTCACACCCATATAAGAGTGTTGGTACCACTATACTTTCGTACATTCCCTTCTTTGCCTCCATGGATAACGTTTTGTCTCCACAGATACCTCAATGCACCACTCACCTTTTTTCCTTCATCAATTCTATGGTTAACCTCATCTTTCATAAACCCATCCGCTGACACGTCAACTCCCAAATATCTGAAAACATTTACTTCTTCCATAATCCCTCTCTCCAATGTGATATCCAATTTTTCTTTATTTAAATCGTTTGATACCCTCATCACCTTACTCTTATCTATGTTCACTTTTAACTTTCTACCTTTACACACTCTCCCAAACTCGTCCACTAACCTTTGCAACTTTTCTTTAGAATCTCCCATAAGCACAGTATCATCAGCAAAAAGTAACTGTGTCAACTCCCATTTTGCATTTAATTCTCCATAATTTAATCCCACCCCTCTCCCCAACACCCTAGCATTTACTTTTTACAACCCCATCTATAAATATATTAAACAACCATGGTGACATTACACATCCCTGTCTAAGACCTACTTTTACTGGGAAATAATCTCCTCTCTCCTACACACCCTAACCTGAGCCTCACTATCCTCATAAAAACTCTTTACAGCCTTCAGTAACTTACTACCTATTCCATACACTTGCAACATTTGCCACATTGCTCCCCTATCCACTCTATCATATGCCTTTTCTAAATCCATAAATGCAATAAAACTTCTCTACCTTTATCTAAATACTGTTCACATATATGCTTCACTGTAAACACTTGATCTACACATCCCCTACCCACTCTAAAGCCTCCTTGCTCATCTGCAATCCTACTCTCTGTCTTACCTCTAATTCTTTCAATAATAACCCTGCCATACACTTTGCCTGGTATACTCAGTAAACTTATTCCCTATAATTTTTACACTCTCTTTTATCCCCCTCTCTTTATATAAAGGAACTATACATGCTCTCTGCCAATCCCTAGGTACCTTCCCTCTTTCATACATTTATTAAAAAAATACCAACCACTCCAGCACTATACCCCCCTGCTTTTAACATTTATGTCATGATTCCTTCAATTCCAGCTGCTTTACCCTTTCATTCTACGTAATGCCTCACGCACCTCCCCCACACTCACATCCTGCTCTTCTTCACTCCTAAACGATGTTGTACCTCCCTGACCAGTACATGAAATTACGCTTCCCTCTTTTCATCGACATTTAAAAGTTCCTCAAAATATTCCCGCTATCTACCCAATACCTCCAGCTCCCCATCTACTAACTCCCCTACTCTGTTTTTAACTGACAAATCCATTCGTTCCCTAGGCTTTCTTACCTTGTTTATCTCACTCCAAAATTTTTTCTTGTTTTCAGCAAAATTTCTTGACAGAGCCTCTCCCATTCTTTCATCCGCTCTTCTTTTGCACTCTCTCACCACTCTCTTCACCTTTCTTTTACTCTCCATATACTCTGCTCTTCTATTAACACTTCTGTTTTGTAAAACCTCTCATAAGCTACCTTTTTCTCTTTTATCACACCCTTTACTTCTTCATTCCACCACTCACTCCTCTTTCCTCCTGCACCCACCCTCCTATAGCCACAAACTTCTGCCCCACATTCTAATACTGCATTTTTAAAACTATCCCAACTCTCTTCAACCCCCCCCCACTACTACTACTTGCACTAGCCCACCTTTCTGCCAATAGTTGCTTATACCTCACCCTAACTTCCTCCTCCCTTAGTTTATACACTTTTACCTCTCTCTTACTTGCTGTTGCCATTTTTTTTTTGTCCCATCTACCTTTTACTCTAACTGTAGCTACAACCAAATAATGATCTGATATATCTGTTGCCCCTCTATAAACATGTACATCCTGAAGCCTACTACGCGTATCCACCAATACATAATCCAACAAACTACTTTCCTTACGTGCTATATCATACCTTGTATATTTATTTATCCTCTTTTTCATAAAATATTTATTACTTATTACCAAACCTCTTTCTACACATAGCTCAATTAATGGTTCCCCATTTACATTTACCCCTGGCACCCCAAATTTACCTACTACTCCATCCACAACATTTTTACCCACTTTAGCATTTAGATCCCCAACCACAATTACTCTCTCACTTGGTTCAAAACTCCCCACACACTCACTCAACATTTCCCAAAATCTCTCTCTCTCCTCTACATTTCTCTCTTCTCCAGGTGCATAAACACTTACTATAACCCACTTTTCACATCCAACCTTTATTTTACTCCACATAATCCTTGAATTTATACATTTATATTCCTTCTTTACCTGCCATAACTGATTATTCAACATTATTGCCACTCCTTCTTTAGCTCTAACTCTATTTGAAACCCTGATCTAATCCCATTTATTTCTCCCACTGAAACTCCTACCCCCTTCAGCTTTGTCTCACTTAAAGCCAGGACATCCAGCTTCTTTTCATTCATAACATCTACAATCATCTCTTTCTTATCATTCGCACAACATCCACGCACATTCAAACATCCCACTTTGACGGTTTTCTTCTTCTTTTTAGTAAGCTATACAGGAAAAGGGGTTACTAGCCCATTGTTCCCGGCATTTTAGTTGACTTTTACAACACGCATGGCTTACGGAGGAAAGATTCTTATTCCACTTCCCCATGGATATGAAAGGGAAAAGCAATAAGAACAAGAACTATTAAGATAAAATCAAAGAAAACTCAGATGAGTGTGTATACATAAACGTGTACATGTTTGCGTAGTGTGACCTAAGTGTAAGTAGAAGTAGCAAGACGTACCTGAAATCTTGCATGTTTATGAGAGAAAAAAGACACCAGCAATCCTACCATCATGTAAAACAGTTTCAGGTTTCTGTTTCACAGTCACCTGGCAGGATGGTAGTACCTCCCTAGGTGGTTGCTGTCTACCAACCTACTACCACAAAAATAAATACTCAGAGTCAGCGGTTGCCACCCCCAGTGACCTTGCTGGGTGACAGCTTGGTCTTGTCTAGCTGGTCTACGGTAGAGACTGTCCAGGTGGGTGGAATTACTGGAGGTGACACACAGAAAACTGCGTCCAGTAATTACACCCACCAAGACAGCCACGACCGTACACCAGCTAGACGAGACCAAGCTGCCACACAGCTCGGCCACATATATAATGACTGGACACTTTCCATCAACTTCCCTTAGCGCTTGAAGTGTGTGGACATCTAAGTTTGCTGAGCCAGGGTAAGGTAGCTGTCAAAATGACATATTATACCATTACTCACCACCCCCATTGCTGTCAACCTGTCAACACAAAGGGGGTTGCATGTCTTCCCCACAACCTCCTTCCCAGCTTCCTTCATTCCTTCCTTCCTTTCTTACTTATTTCCTTCCTTCCTCTAATCTCTTCCTTACTCTCATCTCTTCCTTTATGCTCCTTTCTTCCTTCATCCATTCCTTCCTTTTTTTCTTCCTTCCTTTCTTCTTTGTTCCTTCCTTCCTCTCATCTCTCCTTTCTTCTTTTGTTCCTTCCTTCCTCTCATCTCTCCTTCCTTTCTTTCTTTCCTCTTTCCTTTCCTCCTTCCTTCTTTCCTTCCTTTCATCTCTTCTTTCCTTCCTTCCTTCCTCTCATCTCTTCCTTCCTTACTTTCTTTCTTTCTTGTTTCCTTCCTTCCTTCTGGTATCCTGGGCATTGCTTTCGGTCACAAACTCCTCAAAACCATGAAATTCATCTTCAGAGAGACTTCCATCTGTGTTAGCTATCATTGAGGAAGAGAACAGTCCCAGATGCACCTGGGAGTCAGATAATTCTTACCGCTAGGCATGCTGAACAAGGACTACTGAAATGGCATTCCCACAATGCACCACTGGCTGCCCGATTTTTTATGCTGCGCACACTGACCCATTATCTCACATGTAGGCCTACCAGCTTTCCCTGTTTGATTTGAGGCGCTAGAATTTAGGCGATAGATACGTCTGAAACAGTGGCTCATAAGACGTATATATACGACGAAACAGTCAAAGTGTTAAGCACTGAAGAAGGCACTCCTCCTCTCTCCCTCCCTCCTCCTGTGAAGCAATAACCTCAGCTGTGGTCTGTTGCTGTTCCAGATAAAGCTCTTGCAGCTCTTCAGTTGTTAGCTCTACCCTGTGCTCCTCCACCAACTCTTTCACATCCTCACCACTCACCTCCAACCCCAGGCTGTTCCCCAATGCCACAATATCTTCCACAACAGCCACAGGGTCAGGGTCAGGCCAGCCTCAAATCCTTCAAAATCCTCTTTTCAACACAATCTGGCCACAGTGGTCTCCAAGCAGAGTTCAAGGTCCTGAAGTCACTCCTCCCAAGCCTTACCTATAAGGCCTATGCAATGCACGATATTGAAGTGTTCTTTCCAGAACTCTCTTAGGGTCAATGCAGTGTCTGAGGTCACATCAAAGCACTTCTGAAACTCTGCTTTGGTGTACAGTTTCACTCTGATGAAATTTAAGTTGTCAGGCAACAACTCTTGCAAGTTGTGAGGATGAGCAGGAGCATTGTCCAGTACCAGGAGGCACATGAGTGTCAATTTCTTTTCCAAGAGGTATTTCTTCACACTAGGGCCAAACACTCCAGTCAACCATTCCTTGAAAATCTCCGTAGTGACCCATGCCTTGGTGTTAGCTTTCCAATGCACACTCAAATTATTCTTGTTAACACTGTGTTTCTTGAACACACTAGGATTTTCAGAGTGATACACCAGTAAAGGCTTCACTTTAAAATCACCACTGGCATTGGCACACATCATGAGAGTTAGCCTGTCTTTCATAGGCTTGTGTCCTGGCTGTGCCTTTTCCTCCTGAGTAATGAAGGTCCTGTTGGGCATTTTCTTTCAAAACAGGCCTGTTTCATCACAATTAAACACTTTTTGGGGTTCAAATTTTTCAGTGTCTATGAACCCCTGGAATTCCTTCACAAATTTTTCAGCTGCACGTTTGTCTGAGCTGGCTGCCTCACCATGCCTCACAACACTGTGTATGCCGCTACGTTTCTTAAACCTGTCAAACCAGCCTTTGCTGGCTTTAACCCTTTGACTGTCGCAACCACCAATCCTGAGTGCTCTCCTGTTGTCGCAAAATTTAAAAAAAAAAAAAAAAAAAAATTTCTTATGAAATGATAGAGAATTGTTTCCCGATTGTAAAGACACCAAAAGTTTGAAAATTGATTGAAAACCCACGGAATTACGTTCTCGCGAAGTTAGTGATCTCAGCAATATATACGCATCGGCAATTTTGCCGACTTTGAGCCCTATTTTCGGTAAATTCCATTGTTCCAGTTGACCAAACTCATAGATATTTCTTTAGAACTCTATTTGTTCTATCGATTGAGCACAAGAAACCACCAATTTATCGATTTCAACTACCCAATAAAGTGATCAGAAATTGGCAATTTGGCTAATTTCATGCAAAATAAAAAAGTTGTCAATTTCAAAATAGGGTCCAGAATAAACAATGCAAACATTCCTGGCACTAAAATAAGATGTTATCTGTTCATTAGTCACGTCTTTAGTTCCCTCTTATATTACTTTTGCTTTCTATTTTTATTTTTTTTTCACATAAAAATTGAAGATTTACCGTTATGCAGACTATTGCATTATTGTAAAAATGGTATAAATAATATCAGTGCACTTGTGAAAGAATATTAGACTCACCAATTGATGTGTATTGGACGCGTGGCGTGATTTGTTTACTCTTGAACATTTGCAAAAATCGAACATTTCTCCTACTTTGAGCTCAATTTCAAGGTCGTTTTCATCATAAAACTAATCCCAATCATCCACATTTCTGTAGTATGTTGTCCATTCTATCAAATGAGACCATAAAAAAGAGAATACAACCATAAATACTATTGAAAATACACCTCAAATTCGGCGTTTTAATACAAAAAATGGTGGAGTTTTTCTCTCATTATGTACTGTGTGCTGCAGGATTTTTTTTATACTGCTCACACTAACCACACAGACCCATTCTCTCATATGTGGGCCTACCAGCTTTCTCCCATTTGATTTGAAGCCGCTAGAATTTAGGCGTATAGATACGTCTGAAACAGTGGCTCGTAAGACGTATATATACGACCGAAACAGTCAAAGGGTTAAAATCACTTGCCTCACCACTGGTTCCAGGCATTGTCTTGACAAGATCTGCGTGCAACTTTTTTGCATTTTCACAAATTATCGCCATGGAAATACAATGGACCCTCGGCTAACGAAAAAACTTCATCCCAGAAGCCTGCTCAAGTGCCATTACCGAACAAATTTACTTCCTTAAGAAATAATGTCACGTAGGTTAGTCTATTTCAGACCACCAAAAACACACTTCCACATGCACTTACAATATTATACTTACATAATTGTACGATTTCCGGGGTATTCGTTAACCGAGGGTCCACTGTACTATCACCCGCTATCTGTTTTTCATTGATCCACACCATCAGTAACTTCTCAACCTCATCCACTGTTTTCGATCTTTGTTTTGTTAACAAATTAACCTCTTTTGCAACATTAGCTTCCTTGATCTCATTTCTCTGTGCCAGGATAGTGCCGATAGTAGATGCACTTTTCTTGTACATCCTGGCAAGATCACTCAGACGTACGCCACTCTCATATTTTTCAACAATCTCCTTCTTCAGTTCGATGGTGTTCCTCACTGTCTTTACTACAGGGTCCTCTTCAAGGGGGGCTCCTTGCTGTGGTGAAGAGGCTCTTGGTCTGAGGAATTGGACCTTTTGGTCTTCTTCCTCAGACCGAACCTAATTACCGCCCAATCCCCCCTCCCCTTTCCCATCTTCCCCATCCTCCCTTTTCCCTTTCCTCCTTCTTCTCCTCCTCATCCCTCCCTTATTTCCTTCCCATTTTTACCCTGGGAGCTTCTCTCCACAGGCATTCTAGTTCCTAGGTAGGGGGAAGGGTACCGTGGTCCAATCCTATTCCGTTGAGGTTCTTTGCGGTGGTGTAGTTTATCGTGGAATCTGGATCACCTGGGGATGTCCCGATCCCTCTCCGGTTTCCCGAGGGGTGGCCTTGGGTATCTTTCGGGCGACGGGTGTATCTCTGGAGGCCACCTTTTGGATTCCGAGGGTAGTGGCCGAAGGCGGTATGCTTTGTGGCGGATATCCGGCCGCCCTCTCTCTTGTCCGCAGAGGTGGCACGGTGGATGTGAGGTTGCTATCCCGGATTGCTGGTTTACTGGCATGAAGGGTAGGGTATGGCACAGGTTCCATGCAGCATCTGCACTACTTGCGGTGTTGAGGTCCTCTTGGGCGCGGAGGTGAATTTACGCCCCTTTCATTCCTCCTAGGAGTTATTCATCCACATTCCCCCCTTTTTTATTCTTTTTCTTATTTTTATTTTCTTTTCTTCTTTTTTTCCTTAAAAACAAAAAGAAAGAAGTAACCTAACCATGGATGCCCTAATCTGTGAACCTACCCCCGGGCCCCTTGATACCGCACCTAGTTCCGACCCTACCTCGTTAATGGACAACTTCGGACAACCCTAATACCCCTGTACCTCTTGCTGGTGCCGGTTCGTCACCTGCTTCAGGTACCGGGGACCCGACTGGCTCTTTCGATACGTCTGACCTTCGCTATTCTCTGACCTTGATTCCAGCTTCTCCCTTAACGGTGCAGCAATTTTCGAATTGCCTGCCCGTCGCATGTCGGACCAACCCCGGTCTTGTGCACAAACGACCACGATCCTTACATGACGATTTGACACTTCCTTCTCGTTCGTCTCAGAAACGACTAGCTCGTCACACACTCCCCTTAAACACTTTGTTTCACACTACTCAATGGACAAAATTTTTTACTCTACGACCGACTTCTCCTAATACCTATCTTTCAGATCATAGTATCGGCAAGGCTCTGCTACGCCATGTTGGAAAAGATATCTCATTTCACGCTCTCAAGAGCGGCACTTGCATCATCATGGTCCAGAAAGCTGGCCAAGCTCGCGATCTTTCTCTTCTTACAACCATAGATACTGTTCCTGTTACTATTGACAAACATCATTCCCTCAATTCTTGTTGTGGTTCTGTCATTCTTCCCCATACCATTGTCCAACGGAATTTCCAGACATGTGGTGATGACATTTTAGAGCAGCTTGAGTTTCAAGAACTCCCTATCCTTAAGGTTGACACTTTTGTCCTCCCTGCCAATAAGCGAAGATGTTATCCTTGCAATATAGCTCGTTCAACGTTTGACTGCCAAGAACTTCCACCTTCGGTCTGCATTGCAGGTCAACGTTTACTGCTGGCGTTTTGGTCATCCAGCGAAATATTGCAGGTCCATGGCCGAATGCCCAGTCTGTGGTGCTGACGACCATGCCAGTTCTTCTTGTACTCTACCTCCCTCTTGCCTTAACTGTCATGAAGCACATCCATCGTATTCTCGCCATTGTCAGGTTTACCTGAATGAGCGGGAAATCCGTTGTCTCAAAGAGGCGGAACGCTTCTCATATGCAATGGCCGTCTCTCATCTACGCTTTCAAGGGAGACTTCCCCGCATTTTCTATTCTCACATTGCTAAACGTCGCCCCGCTTCTGGGGTCCTAACTTCCATGGCTTCCTCTGTGGTGTCCTCATCCTCAATCACCCCTGTCTCAAATCCTTTTGATATTCTTGGCGCTGAGGTCCCTACCTCGCCTTCCCATACTGTCCACACTCCTTCCTCTACTCACTCGCACAATTCTGAGTCTACACGTCCTCGTCCTTCACCTAAACCTCAGCACCCTTCTTCTCATAAGCCCGGCAAAAAATCCTTACTGCCAGGTTCTTCGCCTCCGACTAGTTCTGCAACGTGTGTGGAGGTTCATCCTCCTCCTCATACACTACCTTCATCCTCTCTCCCCTCCCAAACCCCTACGACAGTTTCCTCTTCTATCTCCTCGTCCTCTACTTTAGTACAGTCTATAGACTCTTGATAGTTGCTCACTCTTCTTCCATTTCTAATGTAGTCCCACATTCTGCATCTTTGACTTCCGAAACACTGGAAGCTATTGCAGAATATATTTCAGAGACTGGACCGATGATGGACACTACTCCACCTGAGGTTCCTCATCTCTCTTCTTCGTCTCAACCCCCGCTTCCCTCACAACGCTCTCCTCCTCTGATTACAGGTCTTCCGCTGCCTCCACATGTGGACTTTTCTAACCCTAGTCCATAGATTTCTCTCACTCCCACTTATATCTTTCTCTCCATAAATCATGGCTTATTTGCAGTGGAATATCCGAGGCCTCAGGGGTAACCGGGGTGAACTTCAGGTGTTGCTCTCCCAGTTTTCCCCTGTTGGGGTCTGTTTGCAAGAACCCAAATTACAATCCACTGTAATCAGGCCCTTTTCAGGCTATGATTTGTTAGATTCATCGGATCCTTTTTCCGATGGAACCTTTAACGAAAGTGCTCTTCTTATACGCACTGGTGGTACATACCGTCAGCTCTATGTTCCTTCTTCCTTACATTATACTGCAGCCCGTATCCACTTGAATAAGTGGTATACACTCTGTTCTTTATATCTCTCCCCTTTGCGGGCATTGTCTATCCCAGATGTTGATTTTCTGGTTTCTTCATTACCGCCACCCCTTCTATTACTTGGCGATTTTAACGCACACCTTTTTCTCTGGGGAGGGTCGCACTGTGACTCTCATGGCATTCAGGTGGAGGCATTTCTTGTTTCTCTTCCCCTCCATGTTTTAAATACGGGTACTCCTACCCATTTTGATCCTCGAACTCATTCTTTCTCCTGTATCGATCTCTCCATCTGCTCTTCCTCAACAGTCCTTGACTTCACCTGGTCTGTCCTCCCAGATTTACATGACAGCGATCGTTTCCCAATCATCCTTAAGTCCCCTTTGTTTTCTCCACCTCCTCATTGCCCATGCTGGCAATTTGACCAGGCGAAATGGGACCTATACGCACATCTTACTGCCTTTCATGAGGTTCCTACCTCGTCCTCCATTGATGAGGTTTTACATCTCTTTTCGTCCTCCATCTTCACAGCGGCTTCACATTCTATTCCCCAAACCTCGGGCAAGCATCCTCAGAAGTGCGTGCCTTGGTGGTCTCCTACTTGTGCTCGGACAGTGCGTTTGAAACGCGCTGCATGGGGCAGGTATCGGTATAACAGAACCAAAGAGAGACTCCTTGATTTTAAGCAGAAGAGAGCTATTGCTCGCCGTGTCATACGTGATGCTAAACGCACTTGCTGGTGAGATTACGTTTCTACTGTCACTTCGGCTTCCTCGATGAGTGCAGTCTGGAAGAAAGTGCGGAAATTAAGTGGTAAATTCTCCCCGACCCGGCTCCTGTTCTTCAGGTTGCTGGTGTCGATATAGCACACCCTCTTGCCGTTGCCACTGAAATTGGTAATCATCTAGTCCGCATATCTCAGGGGCTCCATCTCTGCCCCTCGTTCCTTTCTTCTAAATCTGCCAGCGAGTTAAAGCCCTTAGATTTTTCTTCTCTTAGAGAAGAATCTTATAATGTGCCTTTTACCCTTCAAGAACTGGAGGCAACACTCTCTGCTTGCCGATCATCGGCAGCTGGGCCAGACAGCATACATATCTTTATGCTACAGCATTTACATCAGTCTGCTCTTACTGTCCTCATACGACTCTTTAATCTCATATGGTCACAAAGATTTCTTCCCCACCTGTGGAAGTCTACTATTGTTCTCCCTTTTCGAAAACCAGGTACTACGGGACGTGATTCCTCTCACTACCATCCCATCGCTCTTACCAGTGCAGTTTGTTTGCGAGTCTCTAAATACCACATCAAACGTCTATTAACTAGACGTTTGATGTGGTATTTAGAGACTCACAATAGTCTCTCCCCTAGTCAATATGGCTTCCGTAAGGGCCGTTCTGCCATTGACCCGTTGACTCGGTTATCTCTATCTTTTTCGACCTTGAGAAGGCTTATGACACAACTTGGAGATATAATATCTTGGCCCAGGTCCACTAATTAGGCCTCCGAGGCAACCTACCATTCTTCCTTAAGGCCTTCTTAACTGACAGACATTTCCGGGTCCGGGTTAGTAATGAACTTTCCCCGGAATTTGTCCAAGCTGAAGGTGTTCCCCAGGGATGTGTTCTGAGCACAACACTCTTTCTGCGTGCTATAAATAATCTGGCAACTGTTCTTCCATCCAATATTTGGTCATCGCTCTATGTGGATGACTTTGCTATAGCTTGTGCAGGTACTGACTGTCACCTCATTGCAGTTTCCCTCCAGCATGCTATCAACCGGGTCTCTGATTGGGCCACCACTCACGGGTTTAAATTTTCTAGTGGCAAAACTCATCAAATTACGTTTACTAGACGTTCAGTGGTCTCTGATAATCCATTGTACCTATACGGCTCACGTATCCCAGAACGTGATACAGTCAGGTTTCTCTGCCTCCTGTTCGACCGTCGATTGTCCTGGAAACCTCAGCTTGCCTCACTGAAGGCAACTTGTCACAGCCGGCTGAGCCTTCTTAAAACCCTCGCACATCTTTCATGGGGGGCTGATCGTAGAACTCTCCTTCGCCTGCATTCAGTTATAATTTTGTCGAAACTCGATTATGGTGACCAGATATATTCGGCGGCTTCCCCTGCTACTCTTTCCATCCTTAATCCCATCCATCACCAGGGATTACGCTTATGCCTTGGTGCATTTCGTTTTTCCCCAGTTGAGAGCCTCTATGTAGAAGCGAACATTCCATCCTTATCCGATCGTCGGGATGCACATTGCATTCGCTATTTTGTTCGCTCTCATGACCTCTGCAATCCTTCCATGTATAGGATTGTTACAGATGTTAGTAGGCGCTCTTTATTTGTCCGTCGCCCCTGCTTACTTCGTCCCTTTTCTCTTCGTCTACATTCACTCCTGTCTTCCCTTCAGCTACCACCTCTATATGTTCATGTGACATCTCCGTTTCCCCTACCCCCTTGGGAAGTTCCTTCTGTCCGTGTCTGTTCTATTCCTCTACCTTGCACGAAAGCCCAACTACCTACGGCGGCTTCTCGCTCTTTCTTTCTAGACCACTTCCATTTTCAGTCCCATTCCATCGCAGTATACACTGATGGTTCAAAGTCATCTGACGGCATCGGATTCGCAGCAGTGTTTCCGGACAGCATCGTACGAGAGCATCTATTACCCTCGGCTAGCATATTTACGGCTGCATTGTATGCCATTCTTGTGGCACTTATCCGTATTGCATTTATGCCTGTGTCACCATTTGTGGTCGTTTCAGACTCTCTTAGTGCTTTACAGGCTATCTGTAAAATTTATACACCTCACCCCCTAGTTCTTCGTATCCACCTTTGGTTACACCGTATCTTTAGCAAGCATAAAGATATTGTTTTTTGTTGGGTCCCTGGTCATGTTGACGTACAGGGCAATGAACAGGCAGACACTGCTGCGCGGTCAGCAGTACATGACCTTCCAGTTTCATATAGAAGTGTTTCTTTCACAGACTATTTTGCGGTCATTGCTACCCACCTTTGCACCCGTTGGCAACAACGCTGGTCTGACCTGCTAAATAACAAACTTCATTCTATTAAACCGATTATAGGTTTCTGGCCTTGTCACCAGTGTCGAGGTTGGGAGACTACACTCTCCCGTCTTCTCATCGGCTACACTCGTCTTACTCACGGGTATCTCATGGAGAAGCTCCCTGCCCCTCTCTGTGAACATTGTCAGGTTCCAGTGTCAGTTCGACATACAGTGGTACCTCGAGTTACGATGGTCCCCAAAATCGCCCTTTTATGTAAGTTTATTTTTTTAAATGCTTTTGTAAGTATATTTTTGGGGGTGTAAAAGGACTAGTCTATTTTACATTATTCCTTATGGGGATAAATTCGTTTGGTAATGGCACTTGAACAGCATTCTCGAACGAAAAAATATCGTAACTCGAGGTACCACTGTATTCTGTTGGACTGCCCTCTTTATCAACGAGCACGCAGAATTTACCTCCAACGGCGTCTTAGCTCTGCGGCCCTTTCTTTACCTTCTCTTCTTGCAGATGGACCCTTCTTTAATCCTGACTCTCTCGTTGACTTTTTGACAGAAACTGACTTACTACACAAACTCTGGAGTTTATACCTCTAGCACCTCCCTCTGTCCCTTCTATCTCGATCTCTTGCTACCCTCTATCCCTGCACTATCCACTGTCCTGCTGCACTCCATGCCCTACTAATCATCTATCTCCCTCTTACAACCCATTCTCCCTGCATCCTGCAATAACCTGCAGTGCTGTATGACCCCTATGGTTTAGGGCTTCTATTTGATTATAATAATAATAATTTACTACAGGGTTGCCACTAGGAAGCTTCTTTGGACCCATGGTGACTTATTTCATAGTGACAATCACTAAATACCACCAAAAAAGACACCAAATGTATTGTGAATGTTTGAAAGAGCATGGTAGGTAATCTTCTCTCAATGGTAAACAATGCTTCACTGGCGGGCGTCCTGTGCAGGCGCGGAGCAGGCAGACAGGCCTAATACGTTTTGCTATCCGAGCTTTTTTTGCTATCCAAGAGCGAAAAAATCTTTTGTTAAGCGATTTTTTAATTATCTAAACCTTTCGTTAGCCGGGTGTCCACTGTACAATGGTGGATATTGAAGTGATCCCTTCAGAACTCTTAGGGTCAATTCAGTCTCAGAGGTCACTTCAAAGAACCTTTGAAACATTGCTTTGGTGTACAGTTTTTTGAAGTTATAAATGACATGCTGGTCCATGTGCTGGATGAGAGGAGTGTTGTTAGGAGGCAAGAACTTCACTTATAAAACTGAAGTCCCTAAACAATTGGTCATCTTAGTCTGGAGGATGAGCAGGAGCATTGTCCAGTACCTGGAGGCATTTGAGTGGCAATTTATTTTCCAGGAGGTATTTTTTCACACTCGGGCCAAACACTTCATGGACCCAGTCAATGAAAATTTGCCTCGTGACCCATGCCTTATTACTAGCTTTCCACAACACACACAATTTACTCTTGATGACATTGTTTTTCTTGAACACACTGATATTTTCAGAGTGATACACCAGTAAAGGCTTCACTTTGAAATCCCTACTAGCATTACCACAGAACAAGAGAGTTAGCCTATCCTTCATAGGCTTGTGTCTTGGCATTGCCTTTTCCTCCTGTGTAATGTAGGTTCTCTTTGGCATTTTCTTCCAAAAGAGGCCTGTTTCATCACAATTGAACACTTGGGGGAGGAATCCTTCAGCCTCTACGTACTCCTTGAATTCATCAACAAATTCTTCAGCCCTATGTTTGTCTGAACTTACAGCCTCACCATGCCTTACAACACTGTGTATGCCACTATGCTTCTTGAATCTGTCGAACCAGCCTCTGTTGGCCTTAAATTCATTAACAGCAGCACTCGTTCCAGACATTTTCTTTACGAGATCTACGTACAACCGCCTTGCTTTTTCACAAATGATCGACTCCACAACACTATCTCTCGCTAACTGTTTTGGGTTGATCCACACCAACAACAACTTCTCCACATCTTCGATTGTTTGTGATCTCTATTTCATTAGCATATTCACCCCTTTTGCAACTTTAGCTCCCTTGATTTCTACTTTCTTTGCCAGGATGGAACAGATTTTTGATCTTGACTTCCCATACATCCTGGCAAGCTCGGCTAAACGTACTCCACTTTCATATTTTTCTACAATCTCTTTCTTGAATTCTATCATTTTTCTCACCTTTACCAAAGGGCTGGCACTAGGAACTTTCTTTGGGCCCATAGTGGCTTATTTCATAGTCACAATCTATAAACAAGCACAAAAATTGCAAAATGTTTTGGATGAATGCTCACTCAACCAGTGACAGAGCCAGACTGAGGCCGCATCCCAGCGGGTGAATGCAAATGATACGTATGATTCCTGGAACAAGGTACAAAATCCGGAGCAAAATTTTGCCTAAAAAAGTGTTCTAAATCTGAAACGTCCAATACCCGGTGCATGCAGAATCCGGGGTTCCACTGTATATATGTGAACAGTATTTTGATAAAGGTAGGGAAGTTTTCATTGCATTTATGGATTTAGAATAAGGCATATGATAGGGTGGATAGGGAAACAATGTGGCAGATATTGGAAGTGTATAGAATAGGTAGTAAGTTACTGAATGCTGTAAAGAGCTTTTATGAGGATAGTGAGGCGCAGGTTAGGGTGTGTAGAAGAGAGGGAGATTACTTCCCAGTAAAAGTAGGCTTTAGACAGGGATGTGTAATGTCACCATGGTTGTTTAACATATTTATAGATGGGGTTGTAAAAGAAGTAAATGCTAAGGTGTTTAGGAGAGGGTAGGATTAAATTATGGGTAATCAAATACAAAATGGGAATTGACAGTTACTTTTTGCTGATGATACTGTGCTTTTGGGAGATTCTAAAGAAAAGTTGCAAAGGTTAGAAGACAAGTTTGGGAGGGTGTATGAAGGAAGAAAGTTAAAAGTGATCATATATAAGAGTAAGGTGATAAAGGTATCAAACAATTTAGGTAAAGAAAAATTGGATATTACATTGGAGGGAGGGAGTATGGAAGAAGTGAATGTGTTCAAATGGGTTTATGAAGGACGAGGTTAACCATAGAATGAATGAAGGAAAAAAGGTGAGTGGTGCTTTGAGGTATCAGTGGAGACAAGAAAGTTATCCATGGAGGCAAAGAAGAGAATGTACGAGAGTATAGTGAAGCACGGGTTGTAAATGCTGCAGCAAGAAGGAGACTGGAGGCAGTGGAGATGTCATGTCTAAGGGCAATGTGTAGTGTAAATATTATGCAGAGAATTCATAGTGGGAAAGTAGGAGGTGTGTAGTTACTAAAATTATTAGTCAAAAGGCTGAAGAGAGGTTGTTGAGGTGGTTTGGTCATTTATTGAGGTTGAAACAAAGTAGAATAACTTGGAGAGCATATAAATCTGTAGTGGAAGGAAGGCGGGTTAGGTGTTGTCCTAGGAAAAGTTGGAGGGAGTGGGGTAAAGGAAGTTTTGTGGGTGAGGGGCATGGACTTCAAGCAAGCATGCATGAGCGTGTTAGGAGTGAATCTAGACAAAAGGTTTTTGGGACCTGAGGAGCTGTTGGAGTGTGAGCAGGGTAATTTTTTTTGAAGGAATTCAGGGAAACTGGTTAGCCAGACTTGAGTTCTGGAGGTGGGAAGTACAATGTTTGCACCTTAAAGGAAGGGTTTGGGATATTGGCTGTTTGGAGTGACATCTAAATTGTCATATCTGAGAGCCTCTGCAAAGACACTGATTATGCATGAATGTTGGTGAGTGTTAAACAATGATGAAATTTTTTTTTGGGGGGTCACCCCGCCTCGGTATGGAATGGCCGACATGTTAAAAAAAAGTAAGTACTAATACTCTTATAAGATTTTACTAAACTGTGTCATCTACATTCAGGACAGTGTTAGATAAAACAAATTCTTCATGTGCCCAGAGCTGGGCTGTGGAAGTAGGAAAACTTAAACAGGTCAAAGGCAAATCAGGTAAAATAAAATAGGGCACAAGCTTAGGAAGATCTATACAATGTTTTATACTTAAGATATTGGAATTATGGAACCACTTAATAGTTGTGAATGCTGATTTTCAGTTATGATAATTGCACTCATTATAAATTAATAGTTTTTTAAATACATTCATATTTTGAGTATAGTGTATTCATTTTATGCATGTAGAGTAATACCCTGACTATGGACATTTCTCACTTACAACATTTGCACTTAAGGGGTGGCTTAACCAATTTAGACCTCCAGTTTTTCCTTCTCGTATGATTTCTTTCATTTTTTGTGTACGAGAAAAAGTGTTCACTTTTCTTGTTTTCTGTAAGTTTCAATAAGATAGCCCAAAAAAAA
>WNWK01012891.1:0-57614 GCA_009830355.1 Cherax destructor
GCGCTTAATTTAACATTTTCCCAAAAAATATAGTTTTTTACAAGAGCGCTTATAGTAACACTACAATCAGTGTCAATAGACACACAAAACTTTAGAGTCTATATTATATATATATACACCCGGTTAACAGATCTCTTGAGTATCACTTAGAAGATATTATTTACGCCACTGAACTTCACAACAATTCCTACGATAATAATCCGATAGATTCTTAGCAAACAGTTCCCTAAAGAGTAAGAGCCTTAATCCAAATAGCGATGAACAGCTGAGCCCTTTACCGAGTCAGAGGGAAGGGAGGGACTGTCCACAACAGAACACTCCGGTATAACCTCAACCTCAAGAGGGTAGAGATGGCTGAACTATCTCAACAAGAGCATCCCGTTAAACCTTAGACAGGCGTTACGAACCTACCTAACCACATTACCCCTATATTAAAGGCAGTCGCTTCCCAATTGACAGAGGAGGGTGTCCCAGGTGCACGTTCAAGTGCCCCCTGGTGACCAGTTGGGAAGCTTTGTTTTCCAAAATGGGGGAACTACAGGAGGAGAGTCAACACCGTCTGCTTGGAATTGTTAAAAGGGCCGTTTATCCAAGCAAGTGAGTGTTTTTACCACTCATCATTCGGGATACTCTCAAGATACCTACTGAAGATTTGTCCCGGGGTCACTGAATGGTAAGGAGAATCTTTGTGAAATTTGTGTCACCTGCAGTCTATGAAAGGGTCGTTGACACGTATCAAGAACGGCCTATTGTTGTCAACAATAGTTTGGGAGGGCGACTTGCGACGTTTCGGCACATTACTCATGGATTGCCCTTTCGCAACATTCCTTTAAGCCGACGGTTGATGAGGCCCGTGTGTTTGGAAGTTAGGCCATACACTGTCAATGGGGCGATGGTCCCAAGGAACGGCTTGGGATCTTAGAAGGGTCTTTTCCATGAAAATGACCTTGAGAAGTTTTTCCATCATATGTGACTATGGAAGATTTCAGGAGGGGGAACACGTTACCTACCCAGGGCAGGACGGACGTGCCGCCTGTGTAGTGGCCCTGGCCTAGGGCCCGGCGAATTGCGAGCGACGGAGGTGGCGGGCAGCGGCCGGAACAACCGGGAAGCGACACTTAGTGTAATGATGGACGAGTGCGTTCACCCACCGAAGGATGACATACCGGTGGTAGAGGACGTTCTGAAGGAGTTACCTGTTAATGGGAAATGGAGTACAGCGGTGGAGGCTGCAGAGGAAGTCGTCTTGACGTTGCCACCAGTATCTGAGGGCGATCAAGATGGTGATGTGGGGGAGTCACCCTGGTGGAAGAGGTGCTGAGCCCGTCCATGGAGTTGCCTGGTTTTGACGAAACGAGGCTCCTTGACAGTCCGACGCCAGGGGGATTTCGATCCACCCGGGTGTTTTTCACCGGTGGTGGAGACTGTACTTGTGAGTAGTGTGGGTGCAGAGGAAGGCGTGTACCTCATAAGTCTGTGATAGTGGCAGACGTGGAGGTGCACAGGGAAGATAATATGGGTGATATGGAGTACGAGGGAGCTTCCCGTAAGAGGCCAAGTACACCCGTGGAGGATGACATTCTAACTCCAGGCCAGAGGACAAGCAAAAAGGTTTGGGCAGATGTAGCCAAAAGTGGTGGGAAGTCCTTTAGAAGTAGTAGCGGTAAGTCCAAGTCCAGTTTGTCAGCAACTGGGAAGAGAAATGATAAAACCCCACCACTGTCTTCAAGTGCATTACAAAATGTTAATGGCCTCTGTTCAGAGGTCAAGAGACGATGGGTGGAGGTATCACTAAGACGTTTGGATGTTGATGTGTTCTTTATGCAAGAACATAATTTTAGGTGTGGAAGTGAGTTGCGAGTGCGAGGGTATACATGTTATGTGGGGAACTCGGACAAGTTCAAAGGTGGGGTTGTAGTAGGCATACGGGAGACCAGTCCTTTTACGTTGTTGGCATGGGATTGGGGCGGTGGGGGACGGGTTGTGCGTGTTGTGGGAACATGGGGGCATATACAAGTAGGTTTTGTTTGTGTGTATATGCCAGCAACATCTAATAGACGGGTGAAGGAAGATTTTGTATGCGAGCATTTAGTATATTTTCTCAGGGGCCTCCCCTTAGTTTCCGTGATTGCCGGGGATTGGAATTGTGTTATTAGGGAAAAGGATGTTGAGCCAAGAGGTGGGGGGTGTCTCTTAGAGATTTTACGGGATGTACTACGGGCGGTTGGTGTTGTAGACGTGATTGGAGGTGGGGGGTGGAACGTAGATTTCACATTTTGTCGGAAAGGTTATGCCGCACGTTTAGATAGAGTGTACATCACTGATTTAATACGTTGTGGGAGGGTAGAATGTGTGGATTTGGGTTTCACGGACCATAGGGGCGTGCTGGCAGCTCTAGAATGGGAAGGTGTTGTTCGAGTTTTCCCTAGCTACTGGAAATTAAATGTTAGATTGTTGAAGGGTTTAGAGGCTTTGGAGTCTTTTGGGTTATGGTGGGAGAGGTTGTGGGACGGTGGTAGAGGAATCGGGAATGTGGTGGATTGGTGGAATTCAAGAGCAAAGTTGGCAATAAAGGGTTTTTACAGTAGGTTAGGGAGGGAAGATGCGTCATATAGGTACGGAAAGCAGAGGTACCTTGAGGGTCAGTTGAGAGATTGTTACGGTGCGGGAGGAAGGTATGATCAAGCAGAAATAGAGTGTCTTAGAAGTCAATTACAGGATATACAGAACGAGAATTTTCAGGCGTTGAGGGTGCGGGCGGGGTAGAGGAGGTGCTATGAGGGGATAAGCCCTGTTCGAGTCCTTCGAAGTTTCAGGTTGCGACGCAAGGTGACAACGGTGATGTCTTTGGTTGTTGATGAGGACTTGGCTGGATACTGTAAGGGACAAAGGCTATGTACTACAGAAAGCATGGGGAACTATGGATAAATGGTTTGCACAAAAATGGATTGGTAGAGAGGGGAATCAGGAGGCGAGGGAGGCTTTACTACATAGTATAGTGGCGAACGGAATGATGTGGATAGAATGGCCATGGAGGGAAATATAACGGAGGAGGAGGGTTGCCCAGGCCGCTTGAGTCAGGCAATGGGAAAATCGCCAGGTTGGGATGGAATTTCGGGGATTTTTATGTAGTCCATTGGGAAGCTTTAAAACACGCCCTGGTCCGTTTATACAATGCTATGAAAGATGATGGAAAAATGGGTGGGGAGGTGGGGTTGGGGATCGCGTTTTAGTGCCGAAGGTAAACATACATGGAAATCTAGGGGAATATAGACCCATCACGTTGTTAGGAGCGGATTATAAGATTTTGCAAGAATTTTAGCAAATCGTATGGAAACGAGTGTTAGATAAAGTGGTATGGGAAGGGCAATATGGGATTCCTGGAAGGTCTATGAGGGTCGGCCATCGTAGAATTAAAGGTTTTGTGGAGGAACGTCATGGGGGGAGGAGTATTGGGATTGGATTGGGAAAAGGCATTTGATAATGTAGATAGGGAGACTTTATTTGCAATTTTATTAAAACAGGGTTTTGGGAAGAGATAGTGTCATGGGTGCGTATGCTATACATTGATGCAAAACTACGGGTTCAGGTGAATGGGAGGGTGGGGTCCGCGATAGGCATGGGGTGGGGGCTGGGCAGGGTGTCCCCTCTCCCAGCTCTTGTTTGCCTGTTTGCAGGACCCTTTTTATAGGTTAGTTAACGGAGGAGTGGGGCAGGGTTTTAGTGCAGGGTGTAGAGGTGGGCATCATAGGATACGTTGATGATACTACCATAATGGTGCGTAGTAGGGTAGGTTTGGAATTCATTAACAGGGTTATAGTTTTTTTGGAGATGCGTCAGGGATGCGTGTTAACAGGGAAAATCAAAATTTTTGGAGGTGGGGTCCTGGGTGGGGGACGTTGGGCAAGGAGTATGGGTGGAAAACTGTCGAGAGCCTTAAAATATGTAGAGTACATTTTTGTATGAGGAAAGATCTGCAAGAACAATTAATTCTTCTTTAGTTGTAGATGCAGCCATTCGTACGAATGGCTGGATGGCAACCGAGTGAGGTGACAATACTTCAGAGGGTAATTGTCATAAACGTTCTTGTGTATAGTAAATTATGGTTTGTGGCAGCAGTTTATCCTTTGCTTCCGGAGGATGTACTGAGGTTACAGAGGAGAGTTTTGAATTGTATATGGGATTCCGTCGACATTGGTTGGGAAGGATGTCGTCATGACAAAAATAGCTAAGGGAGGTATGGGGCTAATACCGGTACATAGGCGTTTGATTGGTATTTATGTGTGGCAGGAATATCTAGAGCGAGGCGGAGTTAGGGGGGCGAGGGTTGACTCAGTAATGAGAGAGGTTAGAAGGTGGTGGGTGGGTAAAGATTTAATGTTGTGTGAAGCCATGTTGCGGCATCTATTGGTAGCACAAAACCCCAAGAGGGTAAAGGTATGTAAACTGGATAATATTGGTATGTACGTGGGTGAGGTCATTGGTGAGGAGGTTTATCCGGGTTACCATTGAAACCATATGGTATTGGTTCAAGAGATTACGATTGCAACTCGGGTTCGAGAAACTGGATTCCGTTTCCTTCATGGCATCCTAGCCTAGGCGCAGTTGTATGTAATGGGTGTGACTTGGGATCAAAACTGTGTACGGTGTGGATGGCCGGAAACGGCCTACCATGTCGTATATTTTTGTGAAGAATTAATAAGGGTGAGGAACTGGTTTCAGGGCGTCCTACGACAGGTAGGCGGTGAGGGATTGTCGATGCTTAGGGCGTTAAGTTTAGAGGTCTGGGGTTGTTCGGATGCGGTCCGACGATCGGTTTCGTACTTGGTACTCGATTTTATATATGTTTCTTGGGGGATGCGGGAGATTAGAAGTGCGACGCGCATCAGGGCACTGGCGTGTCGGTTTTACAGAACGAAATGTAGAAATCGTGAAGTGTATGGACATAGCTGGGAGAGAGACTTTTCGTTGGGATATAGACATCTAACGATGGATGTATTAAAGGGTTTGTGACATCCACTGCGTGTTGAATGGTACCATGACGGAGCGTGTGGGCTGGTCTCCAGTGAGGGGGGAGGGTGTTTTTCATTTTATGTATGAAGTGAGCTAGTGAAATGTGTGCAAGATGTGGGATGTGGCCTAGGATGAGGGAAGGTGACCTGTAGTTGGTCCGGGGTTAGGTTCTCGGTGTGATTGTTGACTCAGACTGGGGGGGGGGGAGTTCAAAATGGAGACAGTGCAGGTTTTATCATTTTGGTGGAACTGTTAGTTATTAAGTGGTAGGTAAACTTCTTTTGCATGGAGAGAGTCGGTTTTATATAGTAGTATAGAGGTATGAGAGTTGGATATTCAAATCCGGCTATTTAGTCCGAAGACTTTCAGAGACAGTGACAACCCATTGTGACAAATAAGAGTTATATCCTCTGTGCGTTACTTTTGTGGTCTTTCATAGGACCACTAAGATTGTGTGAATTGACAACATGGAGAGATTTCCAAGTTTTATATCTGATGGATAGAACATAGTATACAATTAGGCTATGATTCTTATTAGTGTTGATTGGTCATGTGTTAAAATTTCTTATGTGGTCCGATGTATACTGGTAATATGTACTGAGGTTTAGTTAGGTGTTTTGTGACCTAGTAAGAGGGGGAGAATTAAGAGATCTGATGCCAGAGAACCTAAGGTTTTCTGATATCAAAAGGACAACTAGTTTTGTGTTAGGGAGCACGCCAAAGCATGTGGAGAGTTATGGCAATTAACCTTGGATGGTATGCTTACCATGAACAAGACCTGTGGTAGGAGAATTGTGTTTTGTAGCCTCGAATGTTTTGTAATGATTGGAGACGTAAACTTAGGTGCTTCTTGATCCCCATGTAACATACATGAGAGTTAGACTGGAGTCCAGTGTCCACAAAGATAATTTGTATTGAACAAAAAGGTGTTTCGACTTAACTTGTATGTAAGACTAAGGCAAACGAACAATATTTATGTATGGTCAATAGTATACATGGTACGGTTGACTTTGATTTGTAAATGTATTAGGGGGTGTTGTCGGCATGTTGTAATATTAATAAGCATTGTTGAACATAATTTACATTCATATTAGGTATCCTTTTATTGTATTGTATATACCTGTATGTACAGTTTTCAATAAGATGTAAAAGTTTGAAATAACGGTATCAACATATTTAAAGTACACATGGTTAGATGTTTATGTTTAGACTTCGGAGGTATGATGTATTATGTTGAGAAACACTGTGTTGGCCTCTCAACACAAATAAGTTAAGTTGGGGTTTCCCTCGTGATTTGTACTGTGTGGAGCTGCAGGAGGGTCCAGGTACTAGAGCACGTGTTGTACGGTGCTCCGGGAGGGGGGAGGGGTTCTTGGTTTGTAATTGTATTTAGTGACATAATACTATGCTTGTTATAGTACTTATCATTGTTTTGAATGTTGTGTTTCCACAATTGCGGGTTATGATGTAACGGGTTTACATCGAATATGAAATGTCAAATTCTATCCTGCTGATGTGTTGGATTATGACAGTGTATAATTATTATATTATCACATACATATTTTGTTCCTGTTGTAACTCTTCTTGTCTATACTTGTCTGTACTGTTTTTAATAAAATATAAAAAAAATATATATACATTATACCCGGGTATAATTGTGGAAACTTTTTTAGTCACTAAAGGGAGGGGCGAATGAATTCATGTTTTTTTCTTTATTTTGGTCTAATTTCAATTAGATTTTTACAGTGATTTATACAGCTTTTAAAAACCTATACACTGTCTTTGTTATGATTTTTTGCCTTTAGGTTAGATAGAAAAAAATAAAATGTGCCAAATTTTAGGGGTCACAAAACCAGTAAATTTCTACAAAATTGGGAAGATGTACAATGCTCTAGTTAACATCAGATGAAAGATAAAGACTATATAATTGTTGACCCAATCCTTTTTAGCAAAATGTCAGTATATTCCATTATAAAAATGTTGAAGTTAGTGATTTTTTTGCCATTATTTTGTGGGAAAAAATCAATAAAAACAAAGCTGTAAAAGATATCGGAAATCCTTCATGGGTGGTTGTAGAGCCATCATTACTCAATAATGTGTGAAAAATCATGACAATCCTATTAATACTTTTCGCAAAACATTACAAACAATGTCAATAACTTATTTCTGAGTTATTAATATATTTTTCTGTGAAACTCTATGGATATGGCACGCTAAATCTCAGTGAGTTGCATGCATCAGCACTTGTTGAGACCCCAGAGGCCACTGAGGTGCCATGAGTCCCTGCACTTGAATGGAGGCATCAGAGATGTTGCTATGTAGAGTTTTTTAATGAAATAATCATAAAAAATTAATTTTTGCAGAGATAAAACTAAAAAAAACACTAATTGGCAACATGTATTATTAATGACAGCAAGAACAAAAAAAATACATTTAAGGAAAAAACATACTAGGAAATATGATATAAACAAGCTGATTACACCAAAATGTTGCCAGAATGATGCACTATTTTTTGGTAACAAAACATTTTTTTCCAAAAATTTTCAATCTTCCTTTCCAAATCTCTTGACAAGGGCTCGCCCCACCCTAAAGGTTCCACAGGGTAAGGGAGCCGTCAGGAGCCTTACACACCGAGGATCGGCCCTCGGAGTTTATAAACCCACACACCCAACAAAACATACGCACACTCCAGCTGATGACGGTGACTATTGTGTATATATTTGATTGATAGATTTATCCACCTAGGAACACCTAGGCAAGTTTGTACAGCTAGAGACTAACAGTAAGATTATTAAGGCAATGTTAGGTATTAATAGTGTAGCTCTAGCACCCTAATATAGGTAGTTATAGGCCTGAATAGGCAAGCATTAGATTATGTTAGCTAACGAGAACTGGCAGCTCTACCCTTGAATCTAGGCGTGAAAGAGCCCAGTTCCTTCTTCCCAGACCAGACTCCACACGAGCAAGATGTGCTGAGATAGACAGCACCCCCCACGTGACCCAACATCTGTCCTGGGGCCACGGAGGAGATCCCGAAGTACCGTGGACATCTGCCTCCATCCAGACCCTGTCACAGTAAGACTAGGCTTTCTTTCTCTCAGTATCTGGCCAGTTTTCTGGGGGAAACGTTAGTGAGTTATCTGTGGGTCTTAGGCGGACGGACGACTTGTGTTGGTATGTAACAGCGTCGTCTCCTAAGTTCAAGTCTGGAAGCTAGTGTTACTTACTGCATATATTACTCAAGGGATATCCTAGTAACCAGGGAACTCTGAGGTGCAGGCAGGACACTAATTACCCCATCTTTTGCAGACAAAGTTTCTCCACTGCACATGGTGTTAGGAGGGGTTATATATAAGGAAGACCAGGACACATACCACCCTTTTCTTTCAAGTAAGTAATCTCCTTCTAGTATTGTGTAGGCAGCGTGGGGTTCCCCTTACTGCAATCAGCTAGAAATTTGTACCATAGCCACTTGTAAGTCTGAGAGAAGTGTCTCAGAGTGTCGGTGTCAACAGTGCTTGCCCAGAGTGCAACTTACAAGAGGCCAATCCAAACAAGTTTCTACAGTGGTCCTTCTTAACCGAGATGTGGAATAGCTAGTTTAGCAGACACATTAGTCTTAATTAGCTAGGCCACAGTTAATGTACCAGTCATTTTCGAAGCTAGGTTAGTTTTCACACCTAGGCCCAAAGACTTACTCAGGCTAGGTTAAGCTAACTAATCAGAAGTTATTATTTACAGTAATCTACAGGCAGGCCAAGTAGGCTAGTTAAGCTGTGAGTTTATTTATTTACAGTGATTACAAGTAAGCCAGGTTAGGTAACTTGCATATTTAATTACTTACAGTGAATTGCAGGCAGCCACAGTTAGGGTAGGCCCCTGCAATAATTATAACAGTTGTAACAGCTAGGTCAGATTTAACCTAGCTATTATTTACCTTGCAAGCTAGATTCAGGCTAGTTGCACACTAATTTCAACAGTGATAAAGTTAGGCTAGGTGTTACCTTCACCAGCTAACTACAATAATTGTCTAGGCTTAGTTAAGCCAAAGTTAATTACACAACATTATTCACATACTGTTTATAAGTGAATTACTGAATTTATTTTGTGCTGACCAATTGAATTTAATTTACAAAGACTACATATTTTTACTGTGTGAATTTTGTTGTAGTATTTGACTCATTTAATTTGTGATTTGCTAGCTCAAGCCCTGTAACTATTTACTATTGGGCACAGGGAGTTGCTAGGTTAAGCTTTCATAACAACAATATACATTTTAGTTGGGGTTGAGGACTAGCAGTGCATATTTAATAGTCAAGTCAACAGTTGTAAAGTAAAGCCATCAAGCTTGTTGAGGGGCTTTGGGAATCACTTATTCTCACCTAATACCGTGTTGTACTGTGGGGTGGGCTAATTGACGTATAAATTAGTGACAAACTCTTAACTAAACCACGACAATGACGGGGGAGAATCAGGGAGCACCTACCCCATCTCTAAGCCAGCTAAAGCGGTCTATGAGCGCCCACAAGGGTCGACTAACCAGGGCATGTAGGGAGAGCCGTGCTGTCAGGGAAAACCCAGATGCAGATTGCGAGGATCTAGAAAGGTGTTTAGAGCTTTTAGAGGGAAGGCTAAAGGCATTGGAGACAGCCTATCTTCGTTACGAGACAGAAGCCTATGAGACAGAGGAACCTGACGATGTTGTCGAGACAGCTAGGGAGGATTGCGATGATCAGAGGACCGAAGGTCTAACAGAGTGGGGACTCTGCAAAAAGTTAAAGAAAATATTGAAGGCTAATACGGCAAGGTCAACCAATACTAGTACAGGGCACACACGTCACCACAGTCCCCTTAGAGTGTTACCCAGATTACCTACATTAAATTTACCAACATTTGATGGAACTTTGACCGAGTACATTGCTTTCTGGGATCAGTTTAAATCACAGATAGATGACAGGGATGATTTGTCAGATGCCACCAAACTACAGTACTTACGTTCACAGCTCAAGGGTAAAGCCCTGGACTTGGTCCGGCATTACCAAACCACTGACATTAATTATCAACATGCCAAGGATCAACTAAAGAATACGTATGGCAACACAGAGGAGATAATGATAGCTATATTTTATTGATTGTCCGATCTTGAGGCTTGCCGTCATGACCGTCAGAGCTTAGAGAAGTTCAAAATCGAAGTCACGAGTCTGACAAACAGTCTTAGAGATTTACACGATTATGGCGGATCGGAATGGATGGTCAGTCAGACAATTCAGAGGAAACTAGCTAGCACTACAATACATGAGTTACATTTGAAGTATGGGACTAACCGGTTCACAATACAACAGATTGTTGAGGGGTTGAGTGATATCGTGATTCACCTGAGTATAGGTGAGAGAGAAAGGTCACCACCATCATCACATAAACAAACAGTTAGTTACTCAGAAAACTCGAGAGATAGAACTAAAGCACACCACGCTAGGATCGGCACCTATTATGCCCAAGACAGGTCCTCAACCAAGGGGGAAACCACTAAGACATGTGTGTTCTGCGAAGGTGAACACACTAGCACGAGTTGCTCTCGGTATGCAACACTGAGCAGTAGGCGGCAGAGACTAAAGGAGTTGCAGCTATGCTTAAGGTGTTGTGGAAGACATGAGGCAGAAGATTGCCGGTCACATCTTTCAGAGTGCTATAATTGCCGGAAAGGTAAGCACCATACTGCACTATGTCACAACAATTTAAGGGAACCCCAGGCTAGTAGGGACGTTTCTCCAGTAGAGATAGAAGGCGAGCCCGAGCCTGAAGTGGTAGCCAGCGTGATTAGTATGGGCAAAGTCTCTAATCTGAGTGAGAAGCACAGAGCTGCTGCCCTACCTACAGTCATGGCAGGAGTTGTGAACGGGAACAGAACCGAAACAACCGATTATTCTTCGACTCAGGGGCACAAGTGTCCATGATAACAGAGAAGTTGGTGGCTAGGTTAAAGTTGAAGGCCACCGACAAATTTAATGCGACATTGGGAGGTGCTATAAGTCAGGGCCCACCCAAGTCTTATGATGTTGTGGATGTCACTGTTAAACTGGGTGGACATCGCAGAAATATTACAGCTCTGGTAGTAAATACGTTACCTGCGGCTATTACGACCAGAGGTCTTGCAGCAACAACCAAGCGATTGAAAGACCTTGGTGTGAAGCTGGCAGACCAGGACATTACCACTGACACAGTCAGAAATGTAGGTATCCTGGTGGGAGCCAACTATCTTGATGACTTCCTGTCCACACGACGGACTGTTAAGGAAGGAATTGGTTTATACAGATCCCCAGTAGGATATATCATCGGTGGCAGAATTCCTCATGAGTTCCCTGCAACGCCAGAGAGGGGGGAAGTTCACACCCTGATAGCTGGGGGAGTAGTGATAATGAATGTTAGTGTACACGACGAACGCGGGTAAGCCAAACCAAGTAGGAAGTGACGAACACTTAGCCACCTTGGGAGACGCTTTTATGGGGTACCTAAAGAGGAGATAGATTGTCATTAAACCCAGGGAACCTCGTATCAGTGGGAAGAAGGGCTACCGGGGTATATAGGCCACTGGGTGGGAAAGTACGAAACTGCTCAGACAAGGCTAGACATGTGAAAGACATTAAAGTTAAAGGAAGGGTGTTAAGATCACCGGAACCCATAAGTTTACACTCCCAGCAATCCACGCGGCGGAAACTGGACAGTCGGAGTTAAACCAGAGTCTGCTCGGCGAGAGTGGCCGGACAGCACTCGTGTCCAGGGCCCGCCGTAAGGGCTTGCGGAAGGTGAACTTGACGTAGACGTATCGTCTACCTTCGTCGGCGGGAGGATGTGGAAACTTTTTAGTCACTAAAGGTTCCACAGGGTAAGGGAGCCGTCAGGAGCCTTACACACCGAGGATCGGCCCTCGGAGTTTATAAACCCACACCCAACAAAACATACGCACACTCCAGCTGATGACGGTGACTATTGTGTATATATTTGATTGATAGATTTATCCACCTAGGAACACCTAGGCAAGTTTGTACAGCTAGAGACTAACAGTAAGATTATTAAGGCAATGTTAGGTATTAATTACAAATTCATAAACCAGATAATATTATAAACTAGTGGAATCTTTAATTAGCTTTATTAAAGAAACCCTGAGTATAATATTAAGTGGACAATTCCATATAAATTATATATAAATTAACCTCTAAAGACCTTGGGCGTAACACTGTTCTTGCGACGAGCATTGAACGGTTTCTTTGCTTGATCAGGAACTTGCTTCTTGGAGCAAAGTGTTCAGCAAAAAGGTCAGCTTTCTCCTGACTGATAGTAGAGACGGTTTCATCCTTGGTGTCCCGTAACTCACACAGTGAGGTCCGGGGGTCGATCCCCGGTATGGGGGAAAACATTAAGATGTATTTTCTTAAGAAACCTGCTGTCCATGTTCCCCCATCAGTAAAATGGGTATCTGGGTGTCAGTCGACTGGTGTGGGTCGCACCCGGGGTCAAAATTGACCTAATTTGCCCGAAATGCTCACAATTGTCAGGAAGCGCGGATAATGGGTTCGAAGTCTCCACAGAAGTCTCTGATTCTTCATTGCTTCTGCCTCTCCATCCATCTTCTTGATCCTCAGTTTCGGTCCATGATGTCTGGCCGCCATCCAGGTTCCTTTCTTGACCTGAGGATTCACAACAGGATTACTACGAATCCTCTTGTTTTCCTCAGTCAATCGCCGTATCTCGTGTTGGTGGAGTTGCTCAGCAGAACACATCTTGGGTCAGTTTCTCAGAGCACACTCGAAACGTCTTCACAGGAGCAAGGTCCACGTCACCACCCACACCCACTCATATATTTGTCTAACCTAGTTTTAAAACTACACAACGTTTTAGCTTCTATGACATTTCTCAGCAGTTTGTTCCACTCATCTATCACTCTATTACCAAACCAATGATAGCCTATATCCTTTCCCCCTAAAAAAATTTCAAACTTGAAACCAAGCAGGCACTGGACAGGCACCTCAAGTCGGTACCTGATCAGCCGGGCTGTGGTTCGTACGTTGGACTGCGTGCGGCCAGCAGTAACAGCCTGGTTGATCAGGCTCTGGTCCAAGAGGCCTAGTCACAGACCGGGCCGCGGGGGCGTTGACCCCTGGAATTCTCTCCAGGTAGACTCCAGGTAGATTGCTGTGAGTCGTGTCTTGGTTAGAGAAAGCAGATACTAGACCTCAGTCTATCTTCTTATGAAAGATTTCTGATGCCTTGGCATTTATATCCATTCTGTAATACGGTGACCAGAACTGTGCAGCATAATCTAGATGAGGCCTAACCAAGGATATATAGAGTTGAAGAACAACCTGAGGACTTCTATTATTTATACTTCTTGATATGAAGCCAAGGATTCTGTTAGCTTTATTGCGATCACTTATGCTCTGTTGTCTTGGTTTTAGATTACTGATAACCAGAACTCTCAAATCCTTTTTGCAATCAGTGATATTAAGATCTAAGATAAGAGAGAAATAAGATTTTCTTCGGATTTTTAACCCTGGAGGGTTAGCCAGCCAGAATAACCCAAGAAAGTCAGTACGTCATCGAGGACTGTCTTGTCTTATTTCCATTGGGGTCCTCAATCTTGTCCCCAGGATGCGACCCACACCAGTCGACTAACACCCAGGTACCTATTTGCTGCTAGGTGAACATGACAACAGGTGTAAGGAAACACGTCGAAATGTTTCCACCCCGTCAGGAATCTAACCCAGGCCCTCCGTGTGTGAAGCGAGAGCTTTAGCCACCAGGTTATATTTCTTTTCAACCCATAGAACTTTACATTTGCCAACGTCTGCTACTTCTCTGTATATTCAGGTCTTCCTGCAGAGGTCTTCCTGCAGAGGTCTTCCTGCAGAGGTCTAGTGTCTTCGTCAGAATTAACTCGGACAAACTTGCTTATGTTGCTATTTATTCCCTCATCTATGTCGTTTATGTTAACTATGAACAACAAAGGGCCCAACACTGACCCCTGTGGAACACCACCTGTGATGGATTACCAGTCTGATTTCCTTCACTTTTTGCTTACTCTCTATTGTCTATCTGTCAACCACGCCTCTATCTAGCAAAAACATTCTCCTATTCCGTGTGTCTCGACTTCCTTCAGTAACCTTCGATGCGGAACTATCAAAATCCTTACTGAAGTTTATTGACACAGTAACATTACCATGATTTTCCTCATTAAATACAATCAATTTTTCCTACAATGGAGGTTAGCTTCTATAGTTCAAGTAAGGACCTGTCTGCTTGAGCAGTATCACATTTACTTTCCTATCAGGTACTATATTGAAAAGACTAGCCAAAGGTTTGCTAATTTTCTCCTTACATTCCTTTAAATCTCTTGTGAACAGTTCATCAAGGCCCGGGGATTGGTTGAGTTTAATTTCTCTATTTGTCTTAGGACCATGTCACCATGCTGTGATTTTCCATAAGGCACAAAATCACCAGCTATGCTGAGATAGGAGTAGCTGGGTGAATGACATATGAGTATTAATCTTTAAAGAACAAGAGGTTGTCTCATTTACGTTCCTTTTTTATGACAGTGGTCTTCTTGATGTCCCCATTATTGGCAGTAACTGCACCTGGTACCTCACACACAACTGTCAGCAGTGACAGCGATAGGTGCAAGGAGGGTGGTCTCCTATTTCTTGCACCTCTTGTGTTTAGATGCTGATTTCTCTGGTGTGCTGCTGGTGAGCTTCATGATTAGGTACCTGGTGGGCATTTTCCTGGGACTGCATTGGTAAGAGGTGAGATGGCTGCGGGCGGCTATCTCTTTCTGTTCCATGTCCTTGTCCTTCACTACCAGATATATTCCTGCTACTGATGCCACGGTCTGGCCATACTTCAGGTGCATTGTTGGGCAGATGCTAGTTAGTTACAGCATTTTCTAGTGGAGACAAAACTTCTGCTCACTGTACCAGCAGATGTTGGAACAGTGATGGTAGGTATAATGGAACAGTGATGGTAGGTATATATGGAACAGTGATGGTGGATATAATGGAGACATGTGTGGTAGGATAATGGAACAGGATGGTAGGTATAATGGAACAGTGATCTGCTACTGATGCCATCTACCTGGAGTTTACCTGGAGAGAATTCCAGGGGTCAACGCCCCTGCGGCCCGGTCTGTGACCAGGCCTCCTGTTGGACCAGAGCCTGATCAACCAGGCTGTTACTGCTGGCCGCACGCAGTCCAACGTACGAACCACAGCCTGGCTGGTCAGGTACCACTTAGGTGCCTGTCCAGTGCCTGCTTGAAGACAGCCAGGGGTTTGTTGGTAATCCCTGATGTATGCTGGGAGGCAGTTGAACAATCTTGGGCCCCTGACACTTATTGTGTTGTCCCTCAACGTGCTATGGGGACCCCTGCTCTTCATTGGGGGATGTTACATCGCCTGCCGAGTCTTTTGCTTTCGTAGGGAGTGATTTTTGTGTGCAAGTTTGGTACTAAACCCTCGAGAATTTTCCATGTGTATATAATAATGTATCTCTCCCCTGCGTTCTAGAGAGTACAGGTTTAGGAACTTCAAGCGTTCCCAGTAGTTGAGGTGGTTTATCGCATTATGCGTGCGGTGAAGGTTCTCTGCACATTTTCAAGGTCAGCAATTCACCTGCCTTGAAAGGTGCAGTTAGTGTCAACAATATTCCAGCCTAGATAGAACAAGCGATCTGTAAAGTGTCAACATGGCTTGCATCCCTGGTTTTGAAGGTTCTCATTATCCATCCTGTCATTTTTCGAGCAGATGCAGTTGCTACTTTGTTATGGTCCTTGAAGGTGAGATCCTCTGACATGATCACTCCCCGGTCTTTGACATTAGTTTTTCGCTCTATTGTGTGGTTGGAATTAATTTTGTACTCCGATGAGATTTTAATTTCTTCACGTTTTCCGTATCTGAGTAATTGAAATTTCTCATCATTGAACTTCATATTGTTTTCTGCAGCCCATTTAAAGATTTGGTTTATGTCTGTTGGAGTCTTGCAGTGTCTTCAACGGTGGACACTGTCATACAGATTCGGGTGTCATCTGCAAAGGAAGACACAGCACTGTGGCTTATATCCCGGTCAATGTCCGATATGAGAATGAGGAATAGTATGGGAGCAAGTACTGTGCCTTGTGGAACAGAGCTTTTCACAGTAGCTGCCTCAGACTTTACTCTGTTGACTACTACTCTTTGTGTTCTACATGTTAGGAAATTATAGATCCATCTACCAACTTTTCCTGATATTCCTTTATCACGCATTTTGTGTGCTATTACACCATGGTCACACTTGTCAAAGGCTTTTGCAAAATCTGTGTATATAACATCTGCATTCTGTTTATCTTCTAGAGCATCCAGGACCTTGTCGTAGTGGTCCAGTAGTTGGGACAGACAGGAGCGGCCTGCTCTAAACCCATGCTGTCCTGGGTTGTGCAATTGATGGGTATCTAGATGGGTGGCAATCTTGCTTCTTAAACCCTTTCAAAGATTTTTATGATATGGGACGTTAGCGCAATTGGTCTGTAGTTCTTTGCTATTACTTTACTGCCTCCTTTGTGGAGTGGGGCTATGTCTGTTGTTTTTAGTAACTGCGGGACGATCCCAGTGTCCATGCTCCCTCTCCATAGGATGTTAAAAGCATGTGATAGGGCTTCTTGCAGTTCTTGATGACACGAGTTCCATGAGTCTGGGCCTGGAGCGGAGTGCATGGGCATGTCATTTATTGCCTTTTCGAAGTCATTTGGCGTCGTGGTGATGTCAGAAAGGCATGCGTCTGTCAAGTTCTGTGGCACTCTCATAAAAAATTCATTTAGGTTTGATTTTCAGTCTGGTTGGTCACAAAAACTGAGTCATACTGGGACTTAAGTAACTCACTCATTTCCTTGCTGTCATCTGTGTAGGACCCATCCCGTTTAAGTAGGGGCCCAATACTGGTTGTTGTTCTCGACTTTGATTTTGCATAGGAAAAGAAATACTTTGGGTTTCTTTCAATTTCATTTATAGGGTTTTAGTTCTTCCAGGACTCTTGATTCCTGTAAGATTCCTTTAGTTTTAATTCGATGTTTGCTATTTCTCTGACTAGTGTCTCCCTACGTATTTCAGATATATTGGCCTCCTGTAGCCGCTCCGTTATTCTTTGCCTTCGCCTGTATAGGGAGCCCTCTCTCTTCTAGTTTGCATCTTCTCCTCCTTTTCCTTAAGGGAATTTGCCTTGAGCAAACCTTAGAGTACCACAGAGTTAATTTGTTCTAGACATAGGTGTTGGAGGTCTGTGGTAATTAGTCCTTCAAGGAGTGTGAGCAGTTGGGAGGGACCCAATCAACATATCACTTATTGATTGCTGTTGGCCATTACCGTCAAGCAGTATATTCTGCACTTGAGACGCTTATGGAATACCCACGGAGATTATAGGATGCTAAATGGACCACTAGGTTTGAAATTGACAGTGGACATCGACAGTGGTTGACTACCAGAAAGGATGGCGTTCTGAACTGAGGTGGGCTACAGGGCTTTGCAATGTATCTGGAAGCAATTGCTTGAGGCGATGCAAATGATGGAAGAGGGTCTTTCAGGCATATGGTGTGATACTGCCGAATCGGGAGTGGACCCAGGGCATGCTGGAATGCGGAAGGGTCTTAGTCTCAAGATGACTAGGAGACCATCATCATAGTTCATGGATTCGTACCAAGCACGTACTTGGACAGGTGGACGTGTAGGCATATGGCAGGACTATGGCATGGCATGACAGGGGACACCCGGCCAGCATATGCTGCATGCAGGGGCAGGAAGATACTTGAGTGAGGCGTACCAACGGAGCGCATCAATGAGTGAGCAGATTAGTACTGGCAAGTGGAGTGACGTCTTGGAGGACGCAGAGGCAGTGGTAGTATCTCTACCACCGGTGACACAGCTGGATGAGGATCGTGGCTCCCTGGATTGTGAGGAGCAGGGGGTGGATGATGTATTGGTCAATTTATCAGATCCTCTTATGGATGATTTGCAGAGGATGCTTGATAGCCCGGCGCCGGTGGCGGATGACTATGTGGAGGGTGACTGCCCGGAGTTGGTGGCAAGGCCAGGTGAAGTGCTGAATGGGCGTGTAAGTAAGGAAGCAGGTGATGGTATGGGTGATCAGGTGCAGGTGTGTATGGTTGAGGCAGAGGTACATAGGGTAGTGTCAGATTTGATTGGTGAGGAATTGGGCGAGGTCATGGAGGTAGCGCAAGAGATCCTGTGGATCAGTGGAGGATGACATGTTGGCGTCAGGTCAGAGGACCGGGAAGAAAGTATGGGCAGATGTGGCTAAGGGTGGAAAGGGCGGGGTTAAGGGTAAAGTCATAGACAAAGTAGGAGGGAATTATGGTGGAGGAGGACTAGTGATGAAGCTAGGTGGGTCTAGATTGGTGAAGCATCGTGGGAAGCCTCCAATGAAACCTTCAAGTGTCTCTGTATGAATGTAAACGGCCTTCGGGCAGAGGTTAAAAGGTTATGGGTGGAAGCAACTTTAAGTGTGGTAGGAAATTCTTCCTAAGGGGTTATAATTTATACACGGGTAGTTCTGTGAATCTCAAGGGTGGGGTGTTGGTGGGCATTAGGGAGACCAGCCCTTTTCGTATGAGGTCCTGGGAGGAGGTGGGGATGGGAGGATTGTGAGGGTAGATGGGGTATGGGGAGATATACCAGTTAGTTTCATTGGGGTTTATATACCTGCAGCCAACGCGAGGAGTGTGAAGGAAGCTTTTGTGCATGATTATTTAGTTTATGCTTTAAGGGGATTGCCTGAGGTGGTAATAGTAGCTCGTGATTGGAACTGTATTATTTGGAAGCGTGACGTAGAGCCTCGAGGATTGGGATGTGAACTGGCAGTTTTGAGGGATGTGTTGGGAGCGGTGGGAGTCAAGGATGTGGTTGTTGGGAGGGACGCTTTGGTGGAGCATACATTTTTTAGAAGAGGATATGCGGCATGCTTAGATAGGGTTTATGTAACATCAAGTATAAGTGTAAGAGATGTGCATCTTCTCGATGTTGGGTTCTCAGATCACTGTGGTGTAGTGGCAGTGTTGAGCTGGGATGGGGCTGTCAAGTTTTATACAGGTCATTGGAAATTGAATGTTGGTTTGTTAAAGAGGGATGGGGAAAGGGATGTTTTTGCGGCCTGGTGGGAGGGGGTGTGGGGGAGGGGCAGAGGGTTAGGGGATGTGGTGAGGTGGTGGTCTTTACAGGTGAAGCCGGCGGTGAGGGAGTATTATCAGAGGGTTGGGGTGGAGGAGGCGGGTTATAGGTATGGTTTGCAACGTTACCTAGAAAGTCAGCTTAGGGCTTGTTATGTGGGGGGAAGGGAAGGAGTGGGGCATCAGGCAGAAATTAGTATGCTACGTGGGTGGTTAAGGGACATACAAAATGATAGATTCCATGCTGTCAGGTGTCAATTGGAGGAGATTTTATGGGGTGATAGGCCCTCGGGTACTGTTTTGAGGAGGTTTAGGCAACGTAGGAAGGGTATGATTATCTCGTCGTTGAAGGTCGAAGTGGACCTGGGATGGTATCATCAAGGGCAGGTGTTACATACAACTGATGGCATGAGCGGGTATGCGGGGTATTGGTTTCAGCACAAGTTTAGGAGCATGGGTGGGAGTGAGGCAAGTCGAAGAATCATTTTGGAGGGGATGCAGGAACGCCTGGGGGAGGAGGATAGGAAGGGGTTAAGAGGATGTATAATTGGAGGAGGAAGTATGGCAAGTGGTGCAGGGATTAGGTTAGGAAAGGCACCTGGGGTGGATGGCTTACCAGGAGATTTTTATGTGTTTCATTGGGACGTGTTAAAGGATTTTTTGGTGCGGATCTTTAATCACATGAAGGATAGGGGATATATGGAGGAAGAGCAAAGGACTGGGGTGGTGGTGATGGTACCAAAGGGAAAAGAAGATGATAGGATGAAGGGCTATAGAGCTATCACGTTATTGTGCTTGGATTATAAGATATTTGCAAAGGTACTGGCTAATCAAATGAAGAGGGTGTTGGAGAAGGTTTTAGATGATGGACATCAAGTACTGGGGTGCAGCATAAGGGCAGGGCATAGGAGGATTAGGGAGTTTGTACAAAACAAGAGGGAAGGAGGGGTTCTAGGTCTAGACTGGGAAACTGCATATGATAGCGTAGATAGGGAATTTTTGTTTGGGGTTTTGATGGGGTTGGGGTTTGGGGAGGAAATCATGGGGAGGGTTATATGATGGGGCATTGGTAAGAGTGCAGGTAAATGGGAAGTTGGGGGTTCAGGTGAGTTATGAACGGGTTTGCGGCAGGGTTGTCCTCTGTCGCAAATCCTATTTGGGTGTATGCAGGACCCTTTCTATAGATTGGTTAGGGAAGGGGTTTGGGATGGGGAGGTGGGAAGGGGTTGTGAGTCAGGCATAGTAGGCTATGTCGACGATACAGACCATCCTGGTGGGTAGTAGTGAGGGTTTATTAATGTGAATAGGATTGTCGGTATTTTGGGAGGGTCAGGTATGAGGGTAAATAAGGGAGTAAGTCAAGTTTGTTGGGGGTAGGTGTGTGGGTGGGTGGGACATTGGACAGTAGGAGAGGCTGGAAGTGCATCAATAGGATTAAAATTTGCAGGCTAATATTCAGTCATGATAGGGAATTGGAGAGAGAATTGAATTCGGTGGCGGTGGTAGACAGAGCTCTAGATAGGTTGGGAGGCTTTAGGTCTACTGAGGTAACACTGTTGCAACGGGCAATGGTGGTAAATGTTTTAGTATTTAGCAAGCTATGGTTTGTTGCTGCTGTATATCCTCTCCGAGGGTGTGATCTTGAGAGGTTGCTTGGGAGGGTTTTTCATTATATTTGGAGTTATGGGAGGCATTGGTTGTGTAGGGAGGTATTGACTACTGGGGTGGGGGTGAGTGGGTTGGGGTTGATACCGCTATGTAATAGGCTATAAAGTATTTTTGTTAAGCAAGAATATGTGGTGGTGGGGGGTACAGGGGAAAGGAGGATGAATGGGGTCATGCAGGAGGTACGTAGGTGGTGGCGGATTAGGGATCTGTTGAGATGTGAGGCTATGTTGAGGTTCCTCCTTGTTGTTCGGGAGCCTGGGAGGGTTAAGGTAGGCGTTTTGGATAGAGTGGGAGGGAGGGGAGGGGTGGTGCAGGTACTTATCCTATGTATAATTGGAAGTTAACGTGGTGTTAGATGAAGAAGTTGCGAATACCACCAAGAGTGCGTGAAACAGGATATAGGTTTTTATTGGGTATTTTGGTGACGTGTGCACAGTTGTATAGGATGGGCATCATCAGGGATGGGTTGTGCGGATCGTGTGGGGTCCTGGAAACAGCATATCATACTCTGTATTTCTGTGATACGTTGGTGGGGATCAGGGAGTGGTTTAGTGGGATATTAAGGAGGGTGGGGGTGGGGGGTTTGATGACCCTGAAGGGCACTGTGTTTGGACGTGGGGGCTTTGCCGGAGGACGTCGGTAGGGTGATAGTTTACTTGGTGGTCGAGTATATACATATTTTGTGGGTAATGCGGGAGGCTCCCGGAGCACAGCGTATCCGAGCGTTGGCAGCAGGTATTTACAGGTCTAAGTGTAGAAATCAGGTTATATATGCGGGGACATGGTGTAAAGCTTTCCCTCAGGGTTATAGGGAATTGACTATAGGTATTCTGTTGGGGGGGTAAGGGGGTAGTAAAGGGCTGGTCGAAAAGGGGGGTATGGTCAGGGTTTTCTGGACAGGGGGGATGCGGAGGGTGACATTGCTAGGGTTATATGCGTTCTCTCCGGTGTCACCTGATAGGGCGTCAACACATGTCGTCCACCAGCCAGTGGTCGGTGGTCAGGTGGACATATATTGTAATGTGTGGTGATGATGCAAGTTTTGCAATCAGATGTTTAATCAGGTCTTGGACTTATGCTACTTAGAATGATCATTATGTTGTACTTTTGTTGGTCGCATGTAATTACTGGCTTAATGGTTATAGTTTGGAGTATTAGGGAAGACAGGTGTTTATGGTGAGGTTGGGCGTTTTTTACTACAGTGAGTGGCCTCAGTATTGAATGGGGTGAATGTGCGTGTCTCAGTCCATTGGACGACAGGTTCCAGGTGCTACGTAACGTTTAAATTGTAGATTGTAAACAGTGTAGGTTACCACATCACAGCACTTACATTTTAGGTTTGTTTTCTTTGCTACTTAGATTGATGGCGAACGATGTTATCCGTATATTGTTTGTCTTCATTGTGATATTAGTAGTGTTTGCATTTATGAAATTCTTGATGTTGTTTTCACATGTTTTGACACCATGGTATAATTATATGTACAAAAATGAACAATGTTATATTGTACTGTCGATGTAACTATGTCACAAGTATTGTATTGTTTGAGTTATTATGTAGGTAGGTGTTTTCAATGTCTCTGTACATATAGTTCAAGGTGTTCATATTTCTGTAGGGTAAGTTTCCGCATCACGGCACTTACATATTTACGTTGTTTTCTTTACTGTTTAGTTTGAGGGCATCCTTAGTTTATGTCTTTTCATTAGTCTTAAGTTACGATAATTTATTGTTTTGCATTTATGAGGTACTGGGTGTAGTACCGTCATGTTACTTTTGTATTCTCACTGTTTTGATTAATAAAATATAAAAAAAAACTTTACAACACAGCCTAGTAAAGCAGTCTTAATCATTGTAGTGGAGTCTCTGAAGCACAACAGAAAAGTGTAAACTTTCCTGTTGTGGCTCCAGGCTCGTTTCTGGTACATATGTCACAGAATCTTGGATATTTTTCTAGCTTCTAAGCTGAGTCAACTGGCTACAACATGAAGATTCCTTTTATCATTCAGTTTGTGTGACAGTAATTGGAACACTTGGGTTTCAGGCACTTAATATGTGCTTAGCCTCTTGTTGTGTATTCACAAACACTGCAGTAAACAGTAGTCAGTGGCCGTTACAGTGAAAAGCTTCGTTCCACAAGGTACAGTACTCGCTCCTATCCTGTTCTTCAGGGGCCCCTGACACATGGAACTTAGAAAAAAAAAATGAAAAACTACGAAAATTGAGTTTTTCTTACCGAAAAATAGGTGATCTTTCTGGCAACACCCTGGTATAATTCTCATAAGTACGTTTATTCAAGTATACACAAATACATTTACATAGATTATGTGGAAAATATTGGGTATTTTCCGAAAGTTATATTCGATAAACTTTCCAATATGAATATATATCATCAATGTGGTGCTGGTGGCTTAACGCTTAGGTGGGTTTGAAGATGGAACCATCGAGTAGGCGCTTGAGAGGCCGTAGGCCAGCTGGGCAGAGGGAGGGCAGTTGTCTTGTGGGCATAGCCGTAAAGGCTGTAATTCTGGCTCAGTATGAAGCCAGTTATTTGTCGAATTCGCTGGCCAAATATGGTTGTTGGCTTCCCTTCGCAATAGGAAGTGCCGTAATCGTCTTCAAGTGTATACTGAGGGACATTAAGTCCAGGAACTACTGTAATCGGGTAACTTTCTGGATTCCTCAGGGGCGACAGAGTGTGAAGCGAGTCATCAAAACTTGTGTGGTGTGTCGTCATGTAGATGCCAGAACCTATATGTACCCAGGACCTCCAATATTGCCCAAGGAATGAGTGCAGTTAATAAAGCCATTTCATGTAACTGGTGGGGATTACAGTGGCCCAATAATTTTAATGGGTACTGCAGATGGTGTTCCTTTAAAAGAGTATGTGTGTTTATTCACTTGTACCGCTACAAGGGCAGTACACTTAGAAGTGGCACAGGATTTGTCTGCAGAACAGTTCATACAGCTGTTTCGTAAATTTGCAGCTAGGAGATCCTCTCCGAGACTAATGATTTCAGATAATGCCACTAACTTTGTAGCGGGGGCGCAACATTTGAAGGAATTAAATGAGAGTAATGATGTACAGTCTCTGTTAAATCAGCGAGGGTGTGGCTGGAAGTTTATAGCTCCCAGGGCCCCTTGGCAAGGGGGATTGTATGAAAGACTGATAGGTACAGTGAAGAGGTGTCTGCATATAGTACTACACCGGAAACGAATTAACTTGGAGGAATTCCGGGCAGTATTAGTGGAGGCAGAGAATCGGATAAATAATCGTCCTTTCTCGTACATTATTGATACTCCCGACACAGAAGTGCTGACTCCTTCTCACTTGATATGTGGGCGGAAACTATAAGCTGCACCTATCTATAGAGATAATCCTGCGGAAGTTGATGAGAATTATAATAATGTGACAGTGTTAAGTGATAAATTTAAGATGTTGAATAAAGTAATTAATCATTGGTATACTGTGTGGTGCAAAGAGTATCTTCTTACACTACGTGAACACTTTTATGGTGCGTCAGAAGCGGTGAATCGACAAAATATTCAACCAGGTGACATTGTGTTAATTGATACTGAACAACCAAGAATGTTGTGGCCTCTGGGCAAGGTAGTAACATGGTACCTAGACGCTCAGGGTGTTGTCAGGAATGTCAAAGTGTTGTGTCGCGGCCAAGAGAGTTTACGCACCATACCGCACCTAACCCAATCTAAAGGAAATAAAGCCTCCTCCATAGCTTCACTTGTGATACTATGAGCGGAAATCGCAGAGGAAACAACAACAGTACCAAGAAACCAACGCTAAGGACTTTGAAACACAACATGTCTACACAACAGAAAGCCGGTGCATCAACAACCCCCCACACCCCCGCCCGGACCCCGACGACAACAATAACATCACCCACCATGGCTGACTCTCCCACCAACCCCACCAGCTTCGTAGGATTCCTTCCTGGGCACCAAGGTATGACTACTCCTGATACTATTAGGGAATACATCTTTGCCCTTGAAGCTGAAAACAAAGACATCAAAGCAAAACTAGTGAAATATGAATCCAAGCTAACTAACCTTGAGATCAAGATCCAAAACCTTGAAGAGAAGATTACATCGGGAAGTACTGACACACAAAATACTCTACAAACAGCTATAACCAGTCACACCGATCAAATAACAACTCTGAATATGAAGGTGGAAGCAGCAATCAAGGACTGGAATAACAACATGCACACTCGACTTGATGAATATCTTGATTTTCAAGATGACAAAACCGAACAAGATAACTTGTCTGATGCAGTTATAATAAACAGCAACCACATTCCCAGAGACATAACTCAATCCCAGTGCAAGGAAACTGCTATCACCATATTACAAGACCACGTACTAGTTAATGTGCAAAGGAATGAAATCAAGGAAACACGATTGCTAGGAAAACAAGGTAAACCTAGTATAATGATCAGACTTCATTCATATGATACAAAAAAGAACCTAACTAAATCAGCAATTACAATGAAAAGTGGAGTATACATCAACGAGTGCCTAACCAGGAAACGTCAAAACCTTCTGTTTAGGCTGAGAAAACTTAAACTGGAGAACAAAATCCATCAGTGCTTCGCTCGTGATGGGAAAATACTAGTTCGAAAAGTATCAACAGGTCAGCAATTTTCTATATCAAACGAACGTGATCTCACCAACTTCCTTAGACAAGCTGACATTACCATTACTGATTAGCCTATTGTCCTCAACACATAATATACGTGTGCTGTATTAGTGTATCTTACTACTACTTTGTGAAATTTTTTGTACTATATACTAGCTAGTACCAACTACCTCATACACTATGTACTTTACTTTTAGTGCTATTACTTGCTTCAACTTTATAATATAAATCAAATCTTGCTTCTAAGTTAATTTTATATCATATTTACTATCTGTCCATTTAATTTAATCCCCATTTATATATTCTCTTGAAATAGTTCCCAGCAAATCAATACCTAGTACTGCCTTTCATCCAATAATTCTGGTGCTAAAGTGTTTTACTCTTTTTATTTACTATTATATTCCCTAAAGTGTTAACTCGTAATTAAGTGCTATTTTTGGTGCTAAAGTGTTTTACTCTTTTTATTTACTATTATATTCCCTAAAGTGTTAACCCTCATTGTTTACTATTATATTCCCTAGATTTTATCTAAAAATCTAACTGCCACAGTTCTCTTATTAATTTTTATTATAATAATTAAGGTGCTAACTCAGGTACTAATTTACTTTACTTTCATTGTTTGCTATCATTTTCCCTAGCTCCTTTATTCCCAGCTTTAGTAAACTACCATAGTTCAATTAATTGCATTTGTATAAATTGACTAAGGTACAAATTCACGTGCCAAGAACTCTGTCAAATACCCTGTATCTCTACAAACTCTTATTAAAAATTTGTAATAATCAAATAGTTCCTAAGCATTTATTCTAGTATCATATTATTAAGTTTAGTATTATCTATTCTTCTCAGGTCTAGTTATAGAATCACATCAAATCTTATGATTACAGGAATTGATCCTGATATCAACCTATTATTAAATGACTTACATGATTCCAACAGCAACTGTAACTATTACACAGCAGATCAAGCAAAGACATTACTCAGAGCCAACAATAACATAACTATCTTCAATTACAATGTTAGATCTTTGAGCAAACATTATGATGACCTCACAGCACTACTCCAATCCCTCCAGACCAATATGTCAATCATCACACTCACTGAGACCTGGCTGAAGCCTGATACTACAGATGTGTATGGCATCCCAGGTTACACAGCCATTCACAATTGCAGGACAGATCAGCGAGGGGTGGAATAGCTATATATTACTCAGATCAACTTGAATGTATCAATAACTCTTGCATAAGGGATGAGCATGGAGAATATATTATAGCTAAATTTAAATCAAAAGACCTGCAAAAACCCCTCACAGTGATAAACATCTACAGATTACCACAGTCAAACATTCACCAATTTAGTGAAAAACTAGGTAACCTAATAACTGATGCACACATGAACAAAGACCATTTGCTGCTCACAGGAGACTTCAATATAAATCTCCTACATGACCAGGACCCACAAGTAACAGAATTCACAAACACTATGAGCAACTGCTTGTTACTACCAACAATATCAAAACCTACAAGAATCTCCGAGACTAGTACCTCACTACTAGACCACATCTGGACTAATACTATAGCCCCTCTAAAATCAGGCATCATCACAGACAACACCACAGACCACTATCCGACCTTTCTCATAACTAATCTTGGTAAATTGCCCCTAGATATTACAAAAGTTACCTTCAGACTACATAATGAGTCAGCTGTAAATAACTTTATAACAGCTATGATTAACATTGACTGGCATAATGAGTTAGAAACATATACAGATACTAATGAATGCATCAAGAATTTCCTTAACAAAACCCACCACCTCTATAACAAACATTGCCCTAAAAAACTAAACAGATCACAGCTAAGAGACTTAACAATCCCTGGCTAACACCCAGCATCCTTAAATCCATTAACAAAAGGCACCAATATGAAAAACAATACAGAAGGGGTCTAATAACCAGAGAACAATCCAAACGCTACTCATCAACCCTTACCAGCCTGATAAGGAGATCAAAAAAATTGTATTATGAGAACAGACTCCAGAACATAAAAGGTGATATGAAAAAGACCTGGAAGACCCTATCTGCAATTCTAGGAAATAATAAGATAGCGAAAAACAACACCATCAAATTATCAAGAGCAGATGAACCCCTACTCTCACCTACTGAGACAGCAAACAGACTTAATGATTTCTTCTCCACCATAGGAAAGAATCTAGCGAGTAAAATCCCAAGCTCAAACACCCGTCCAACAGACTACCTCACAAACACCTACCCTAATACGCTATTCCTAGCTCCTACCAACCCAATTGAAGTCTCGCTCATAATCAACACCCTTAAAAACAAGGCAGGAGACATAAACAGCCTACCAACTTTTATGTACAAAAAGCTTCACAGGTACTGTCACCAATCATAGCAACACTATTCAATAAATCCATTGAAGCCTCTACCTTTCCATCAATTCTCAAAATAGCTAGGGTCACCCCGATCCACAAAGGAGGTGATCAAACAGACCTGAATAATTATAGACCAATTTCTAATTTACCATTGCTTTCTAAAATCTTCGAAAAATTAATTCATAGACAAATCTATTCCTACCTCGTCTCACACAATGTACTCAACCCCTGTCAATTTGGATTCAGGACAAACAAGAGTACAAACGATGCTATTACACACATGTTGGAGTTAATATATACAGCACTTGAGAAAAAAGAAGTCCCACTGGGAATCTTCATTGATCTCCGCAAAGCTTTTGATACAGTCGACCATGATTTACTGCTCACAAAATTAGCACACTATGGTATAAGGGGCACCCACTCAACTACCTAAAATCATACCTCACCAACAGAAGCCAATACGTGTACACAAATGGAGAGAACTCTTCCACACAACCAATTACAATCGGAGTCCCTCAAGGAAGTGTCCTGGGGCCACTCCTATTCCTCATTTACATAAATGACCTACCGAATGCATCACAACTACTCAAACCCATTTTATTTGCAGATGACACAACATATGTCTTCTCTCACCCAAATCCAGTTATACTGGCCAACACTGTTAATGCCGAATTACAGAAAATATCAACATGGATGACGACTAACAAGCTTACTCTCAATGCTGACAAGACCTACTTCATACAGTTTGGAAGCAAAGTCACAAATGTTCCACTTAACATAACACTTAATGGTACACCCATCACAAGACTCACAGAGGGAAAATTCTAGGAATCCACCTTGACAGTAGCCTTAAATTCCAAACACATATACAACAAATTTCCAAGAAAATCTCGAAGACAGTAGGCATATTATCAAAGATACGCTATTATGTACCTCAATCAGCTCTCCTTGCACTCTATCATTCACTTATCTACCCGTATCTCACCTATGGAATCTGTGCATGGGGATCAACAACGTTAAATCACCTTAGACCACTCATAACACAACAAAAGGCCGCAGTCAGAATGATAACAAATTCCCACTCTAGACAGCATACTCCACCAATATTCAAAAGTCTCAAACTACTCACCGTAAAGAACATTCATACTTACTCTTGTGCCTACTACATATATAAAACTTTACACTCTAATATAAACCCTCTGCTCAAAACTCTCCTCACCAACTTTAATAGGACCCATGACCACAACACACGACACAGATCACTTTTTGATATACCCCGTGTTCATATCAACCTATGTAAAAATTCTATGCACATAAAGGGCCCCAGAATCTGGAATTCATTACCAGTAAATGTTAAGATAATCTTGTCTGAAAATCAATTTAAGACTCAACTCAAAAACCACCTACTCACCCAAACCTAAATGATCATGCTATAAACTACTTTGAAAAATGCTCATTGTTACTTTCCTATACGATAATCTCAATTTTTAATAATATGTTACTATTATGTTACCCCCTACTCATATTATAAGTTAATGTCAAAAATGCACAATGTTATTTTCCTTAAGATAATCTCAATTCCATATTATCATTCAAGAATCTTAACACCTGTAACAATCTAAGATCTAATATCATTATATAATAATTTAAACAGTAAAATTTCATCATATTGTAATTTTGAAAATAATTTTTAACTAGAATAAACTCAATAAATTTCTCTAATATTAAGTACCTAGTTTTTAAGGACTAGAATAAGCTGCCCCTAATGCCATGGCATGTCAGTGGCTCTCCTTGCACTCAATTTACATTGTAACTTCCAATACCCATGTAACCTGCAATGAAATAAAATTTGTTTGTTTGTTTGTTTGTTTAATACGTTAATTCCCTTATAATTAAAGGGAGTTCTATCAACTGTGAATGAAAACCTAAGGGTTTAGTACCAAACTTGCACACGAAAATCACTCCCTACGAAAGCAAAAGACTCGGTAGGCGATGTAACATCCCCCCAATGAAGAGCAGGGGTGCCACTAGCACGTTGAGGGACAACACAATAAGTGTCAGGGGCCCAAGATTGTTCAACTGCCTCCCAGCATACATCAGGGAGATTACCAACAAACCCATGGCTGTCTTCAAGCAGGCACTGGACAGGCACCTAAAGTTGGTACCTGTGGTTCGTACGTTGGACTGCGTGTGGCCAGCAGTAACAGCCTGGTTGATCAGGCTCTGGTCCAACAGGAGGCCTGGTCACAGGCCGGGCCACGGGGGCATTGACCCCTGGAATTCTCTCCAGGTAAACTCCAGGAAAGTGGCCCAAGTGATGTTGAAGACGACACAGACCAGGGGATACCAGAGACAGGAAGTGTGTTTCAGCCAACCAGGAAGACAGCTGTTCAGTCCAGGGTGGGCTGGAAACTCCTGTTGCAAAATGACGCAATTTGAATCCTCTAACAACAAACTCTCCCCGGCCGCAGTGTGGAAAATATTGGGTATTTTCCGAAAGTTATATTCGATAAACTTTCCATTATGAATAGATATCATCAATGTGGTGCTGGTGGCTTAACGCTTACGTGGGTTTGAAGATGGAACCATCGAATAGGCAGCGCTTGAGAGGCCGTAGGCCAGCTGGGCAGAGGGAGGGCAGTTGTCTCATGGGCATAGCCATAAAGGCTGTAATTCTGGCTCAGTATGGAGCCAGTTATTTGGCGAATTCGCTGGCCAAATATGGTTGTTGGCTTCCCTTCGCAATAGGAAGTGCCATAATCGTCTTCAAGTGTATACTGAGGGACATTAAGTCCAGGAACTACTGTAATCGGGTGATAAATTGAGAAATAAGCAGTTAAGGGTAGAACGGCCTACACACCAGATATCAGGCGATGGCTTCAGGAGTTTGGCGATTGCATCAGCCAGACCTGACTTAACTACTTCACTTCGTAATATGGAGTGATATCAAGGTGTGCGATATGTATAAAGTGGGACAATTGGTCCGGGAGGTCCAGTAATAGGGTAATAATTGGTCAAATAGTGAATCGGGTTGGCGAGGTGCGCCAGTGTAAGCTTAATTCGAACTCCAGTGACGCGACCATATGACGGGATACAGTCCTAAACCCTGATTCCGGGTGGTTTTCATAATAGAAGAGACTGAAATATGCTCAATGAATATTGTGAAATGGTGAATCTAGTGAAGAAGAGTTGTAAATAATTGAAAGTGAGTGTACCGGGTGCGTCTGGCGTAGGGATGCCATACCCAGACCGCAATATTGAACATGGAGAGGATGAGCTAACTTTATCTTAGCTCATCGACTCGAAATACAAGTATCGAGACGGTGAATGTGTATAAACTAGTGGGGCATTAAGCCAGAATATACATAGTGTGTAAAGTAATACATATAAACTGTAATATGGGGAAAATAGCGAGAGGATATGAATCGCTACCCCGACCAACCACATGTTAAATAACACCCGGTCCCGTGGGCGTATCAAAGTCATGGAAATTAATCTTCCTTGACTCGACAGGACAACCCACATCAACGGGACAACCCACATCAACGGGACAACCCACATCAAGCTGGCCAGTAGGTATGTTGATATATTGTGTGTCTGCGGTGGGAATAAGGAAGATCTCCAGTGAACACCCAAGACGCAGATAAGGGGTGAGTGAACATTAATCACTGTAATCTCTCCTCCTTCTCAATCAGTCCCATATCATATTTCTAAACTATACAGTCCACTAAAATTTAATCATACCATACTTATTACTATAATATCTTCAAATTTATTTACACTGGTCCAGAGTGAAGTGGGGCGAGTGTGAAGATATCGAAGGTACCCCTTGGGTGCCACCAGGAGTGGGTAAAATTTCTCACATATCTCAAGGGAGTGACTGTGGTAAAATTATACTTTTTTTTTTTCTATTTTATTTAAACCTTATGTACATAACCATCTGACTGCAAGAACAAAAACCGTTCTGCATCATTCGACATAACATAGTACAGAACAGTTTATCACTTACAATAAGTAAAAAACCTTATCGCCCAAAAGTAACAATACATAACATTGCCACAACATACACTAAAACATGTCAAAACAACAAAATAATTTCAAAGACAACTAAGCATACCAAAGTTATCAAAAACATACAATCATGACATATGCATCACATTATAAAATACCCTACCTACTTCTTCAGCTTATTTACAACCACCCTACCAAAATATATGAAAGGGAAAGACCCTCCCACTGTCAAAAACCACTGACAGTGACAGTGTTTCGTACAAAACTACTTCTAACTCAAAATTTACAAAAATTATGTCTCATAAAAGACGAAAAAATGGAAAACATTTTCAAATATTCGCGAATAAAACATAATAAATCACTTAACCCAACCTAGCTAAACATAGAAAAAAAAAACTAAACCTAAACAAAAATGATATCAATATTGCATTACATTTTCATAACTCATTAACATTAGGTGATAAAAATAAAGTATTCATAACTCATAGTACTATAAGCTTTAAGAAAAAAACAATCCTATTCCATTAATATCCAAAAACATGATCCTATCACCTACACAACCCTACATATACTATAAGTACTATAGTGTCCTACACCTAAAAACACACTGTACAAAAATTCCAAAAGAGACAGATATCTCGTTACAAACATAGGAAAACACAGCATAGAGTGGCCATAAGGCACTACCAAAATTACCACAATACTCGAATAGAAAAACTAAACATAGAACAACAAATGATAACATGAAAACATCGTTGAAATGATACACGAACAAAAAAGTAATAACCGAAAATTTTCACTAAACTTCAGCAGAATCCTGCATCACCACACACTTAAAGAATAATTAATACATCAAAAAGTACACCCCAAACAAAAAGGTGGACATATCCATATATACATGAAAAACATACCAAAATATCATACCATATATTTTACTTAATATAACAAAATATAACAGAAAACTCCACCTGTAACCATTAACATTTTTTCCAGCCAAACACCTCACATTTCACTATAATGGACAAAATAACTACATCTTTTCCTATAACACTTTCATCTGCTTCACTGACCAAACTAAAAATTACGAAACTTCTGCACCTCACCACTGAAACGCAGCCACAATGGAAAAAAAACCTCTGCCCCGTCTACAGGGCACCTAAATACCCCCCCCCCTCTATTAACCCTAAGCTCCACAGCTATCTACTAAAAATAAAAACTCCTAACCTGAAACTTTACGCTCCACTCACCTTCCTACCATTCCCCACCCCTACCCACCCACTCTTTCACTCGCCCCCTCTCAAACTTAATAAACTTCCCACCGTCATATTCCTGTAAACTTCAGGAAAACACGTGACCCACTTCCTACCATAAATCTCCCTATTCCTCACTTTTGTTCTTACAAACCCCGCCGCTAACACCTTAATTAAAACAGCCCTTTCCACATCCCTCATCATCCAAGTCTTATAAATATAATCCAGCATTATATAGGTTATACCCCTACGTACGCCTTCCGGGAGATTACTCAGCTCCAAACTTAGGGCTTTTAAAACCGACACTTTTTCCCCCCCTACCCAACCTAATACCCTATCCATCCATACTCTGACTAAACCCAAACTTTCACAGAAATATACTGCATGAAATGCTGTCTCCCACTCCCCACACTTAAGACATTCCCCATCCTTCACTAACCCCATCACATATAAAAGACTCCTCGACGCCAGTATACCTTGCAAAAACCTGTAGCCCACTTCTCTAACCCTCGGTGCGACCCTAACTTTCCTCAACCATTCCCAAATGCTCTTCCACTCATACTTTGGATACATAGCTTCCCCTTGTACCACTGCCTCCCTTCCTCCAATCACATCCAACCTACGCAATTTTATACTCTCTGGTTCCTTAGCCACTAACAAAAACCGAAGGATACTCTCACATTCTATTAATTCTTTACCCCCCCACCACTTTCGCACCTCTCTCATCACTCCACCTATTTTCCTACCCCCTGTCCCTCCCATCATTAAAAATTCCTGCTTCAAAAACACACTCCTCAATCTTCTCCTCAAAGGCACCAACCCCAACTCCCCCCACTTTACACGAGTTTCTACCACTGCCTTACTGAGCCAATGCCTTCCCCTCGCCCATACGAATTGCATAACACCCTTTTCCAGCCTACAAATATCCTTCTCCAAAAGGGGGAAAACCCCCGCCCTGAACCAAAGTTTGCTATATAATAGAACATTAACCACTATCACTCTTTGTAAAAGAGTGATCTCTCGCACTCCAACCTCTCATCCGAGCCAAAGCACCGTTCACCACCTCCCCTGAATTCACCTCCCTAACCCTCTCTAAATCGTTACTGAACACTATCCCACACACCTTCAATTGATTCACACACTTCCATCCATCCCGTTCCCCTAACGGTCCCCCTACCCATCTTCCCACCTCCAACAATAACGATTTGCTTCTATTCACCCTCATACCCGTTAGTAAACCGAACCTACCAACCACCTCACTTATCCACCTCAAACCTCCTTCTGTATGTATTAAAAGAGTTGTATCATCTACATATCCAATAATATCTGTACATTTGGTCTCTGTCTTTCCCTGTGTCCCTTCACCACCCTCAACCAACCTAAAAAAGGGGTCCTGCAGAATAGCAAATAATATCTGTGATAGTGGGCAACCTTGCCTAATACCCTTCCTCATATTCACAGCCCACCCCAATTTACCATTTACCTGAATCCTAAAAACTGTCTCCTCATATAATTGCCTCACCCATCCTACTACCTCCTCTCCAAATCCCATGCGCCTCATAATTTCCATTAAAACCCTCCTATTAACCCTATCATATGCAGTGGCCCAATCTATCCCCAGCACCCCCCCCCTCCTGACAACTTTCTATAAACCCCTTGATTCTCCTATGTCCCCTACGCATGCTCCTTCCCGGGATACCATATTGCCCTTCATGCAACCAAGATCCCACTCCCCTTTTCAACCTATTCGCCAATATTTTTGCATATATCTTGTAGTCCGTACTCATTAATACAATTACCCTAAAATCTTTAAAGCTTCTCGCGCCATTCTTCTTGGGCACTAACACTACCACTCCAGTACGAACTAAATCCTCCATAACCCCCCCTCCCTTCATATCATTAAATACCTTAACCAGCACCTCTCTCAATACATCCCAAAACCTAACATACAATTCCCCAGGAAGACCATCCAACCCTGGCGTTTTCCCCATCCGTAAACTTTTAACTGCATTCAACACTTCCTCCTCAGTGATGTCACCTTCTAGCTCCCTCCTCTCCTCTCTGCTCACTCTCTCATCAATACTTCCCAGAAATCCCCTTTCATCCCTTGACACCCCCACCTCCTCCTCAAATTTTCTTGCAAACCATGCTTCCCCATACCTGCCTATTGCCTCAGTTGTGTTCAGGACTAGCCCCTCCGAAAAAAACCCCATCGCTTCCTCCACTACAATCTCACCTATCGTCATCACTTCCCTCCTTCTCCTAAAGTTTCTCAAAACCACCTCCGACACCCTATCTCCCCATAGAACCTCATCCATACCACTCCTCAACCGTAAAGCTTGAAACCTATCGTTTTGTATGTCCCTCAACTCCATACGCACCCTTTCCCTTTCCACTTCATGAACCCCCCCTCCTATTCGGCCACTGTCCTTCAATAAACCCTCCAAATACCTCTGATACCCATACCTATACCTGGCATCCTCTCTACAAACATTAACGAAAAAATCCTTTATTGCAGGCTTACCCCTATCGTTCCACCACTTTGCCACCCCTCCCACCCCCCTACCCCCCTTCCACAACCCTCCCCACCACTCCCCAAAATCCACCTCACCACCCAACCTACCCAAAATACTAACATTCAACTTCCAGTAACTTGCATACACCCTCACCGCACCCTCCCATCCTAGTTGTGCAATCACTCCCTTGTGATCCGAAAAACCAGCATCCACACACTCCACCTTCTCCACCTCAACAACCTTTGATACATAAATCCTATCCAACCGTGCCTCATGTGCACCTCTACTATATGTATATTCTACAAATTCGCTACCACAACCTACCACATCCACTACTCCTACCGCACACAACACCTCCCTGAGTATCTTCAAAATTGTCGCTGTACCTCTAGGCTCTACGTCCCTCACCCTTATAACACTATTCCAGTCACCCCCCAGAATGGCTACTTGAGGTAAACCCCGGAAGGCATAAATCAATTCAGACCTGACAAAATCAGACTTCTCTTTTAAGCCGGCTCCAGCTGGCATGTAAACCCCAACAAAACTAACTTGAACTGTTCCCACCTCCCATCCACCCGTACCACCCTTCCCCTCCCCCTCCTCCCAAGAAACTAACTCGAATGGACTACCCTCCCTAATACCCACTCCCGCCCTTTTAAACAGGAAGTCCGACCCACAAACAACCTATAACCTTTAATACCAAGTCCTCTCCACCCCTAAAATTATGTTCTTGAAAAAAAACCACGTCTATCCTATGTCTACCTAGCATCACCTCAACCCATCTTCTCTTGACCTCCTGTCGGAGGCCATTCATGTTCATTGTTAGACACCTGAAACTAAAGGCATTGGTTTCCCCTTCCTCTGCGGCTGCGTTCCCTCATTCTTTCCATTCCTCACTGCTGAAATGCCACTCTTCTTCCTAACTCCAGGTGCAGGTTGCACACTGCAACTATTGCGATCCCTAACCCCTCCCCCCTTACCCCTCACTACTTCAGTCCACGCCATTTTCCCCGGGCGTTGTCCCGGCGTAAGGACGTCATTTTCAGCTTCTTCCCCTGTCCTTTTCTTGGAATCACCTTTGTCCATGTTCATGTCTACTTCCTCACCAGGCCTATGTACCTCCACTTCAACCTGCACCTCCCGTGCATCCTCACTGTCACTCCTAGAGCCATCCACTGGCCCTGGGTTTCCATCCTTCTGTTTATCTACAATATCACTGTTTACAAAATCCAACACCTCACTTCCTATTATATCACCCAGATCCTTCAAAATCTCCTCGTCCATACTGTCCCCCTTACCACTCTCACTCTCCTTCGGATTGCTGTCCTCAGGAATCTCTTCCACTGCTTCCTGCCTCCTCCATTGATTCCTTTCCTCATCCTCGTCAACCTCTGCACTCCAACGGGAGGGCTCCGTTTCTGCTTCCCTCACCCTATGTTCCTCATCTTCCTTGTCATCCTTTCTCTGCTTCCCATCCTCCATGTACATTACTCGTTCCTCACCACCTTGTCGTCCAACGTCTCGCCGTCTCACACAATCAGCCGCAAAATGTCCCGTCTGGCCACACAGTCTGCATGTTTTAACTTGACCTTGGTAATGCACATATACCTGCGTACGAAAACATTCCATCAGTACATACGAAGGTATCGGCCTCCTTAAGCTCATTTTTAGGGAATAAGTACCCTCTAAAAGCCCAGCATAGGGCCCCTGCGCACGTCTACCCAGGTTTACTGCGTGTATAACACCATAATCCTTGAAAGCATCCCGAATATCCTCCGGACACGCTTCAAACGGGACGTTAAAAACCTTAACCCACCTGTAGGTAGCCGACACATCTCTCAGGCAAACCTCCACTCCCATGTTGACAACCATCTTCTTGTCTTGGTACTCATCCACCACTCGCTGGTATGCCTCAGTACTGGCGAATTTAACAAATATCCTCTTGCTCCCATTCAACGATAAGCCGTAGAGATCTTCATAAGACACTCCATATGTGTCCCGTAAAATGGCCGTTAAGAGCACATCTTCATTTGATGGTAGAACCGCTCCCTGCAGCAAAACAACACAAACAGTGTTCACTCGTCGCCGGTACGTTGCAGCCATCTTGGCTGAAAATGAAAGTTCCCCAAGCAACCGCTAGGGAGGCGCCCACACGTCCGCTCACCACCAGAGCTGGACGCGGAATCTTTTATACTAGTCGGTCATCTCCCCGGGAGAGTGTTTGTTGCAAGTGGCGGTGTCCCAGGTAGACAATCTCTCATAATTCCCCACAGATTATCATACATAGCAGCATATGTGTAGAGAACCTCATCATTATACGATGTGTCTACAAGGAATTATAGTCATAGCATGTGCGCTGACGCGGTAATTTTTTTTTTTATCGTTTTTTTTCTATCAATTTCTTATATTTTTCTCTTTAATATAATACAAATTCACCATTTGATATTATAGAAGAGTGGGAAGGGCTAATATGGTCTGAGAACCAATCAGGAACCTTCTCCAATATGAAGTGCTGACAAGGCATAAATTACGTTGTGCCGGCCAAGACAAACCAGCCAAAACATTGTTCTATTCTTACGCTAATATCAATAATAATGTTATTATTTACTTACTACAATTGATCTATTATGACATAAGGCGACATATTAATAGCATAGAAACATGAAAAACACACCAGAATAAATATTATGTGGTATAATATGACTGTCTATGGCCAAGTAGTGGAAGGGTAGAGATCGCCCATAAGAGTTATTTTCTCATTCTCACATCACTATTATGAAAGAAAATGGATCTAGCGATGGTAAACTCTAGTAGGCACTCATAGATGATGAAAACAGTGGAAAAAAGTATTTTTTCGGGAAATATTTTTTTTTTCCGAGTAATTGGGCTGCCGCACGTTTCGGCCATTATCTCAGAAGTAAGTTATTTACCTATTTAGCCAAGTATTATTATTATTAATGAACGAATTGAAGTGATTTTCACAACAAACATAGAAGAATGATTGCTTAACAAGATGGAATGTACCTTTTTGAAGTAACCCAAATATTTTCAGATTTGTGTGGGATAAAAGTCCGATATTTTGCTAAATGTCAAGCAACCTACAAACTGTTATTTTTTTTAGAATGAAGATAAGCTTTATTACATAATTAGTACATTACAAACGATGGACTTGGAAGAGAAAGTGTTTGGTGGCCCGGTGGCCTGGTGGCTAGAGCTCTTGCTTCACACACGGAGGGCCCGGGTTCGATTCTCGGCGGGTGGAAACATTTCGACGTGTTTGCTTACACCTGTTGTCATGTTCACCTAGCAGCAAATAGGTACCTGGGGATGTTAGTCGACTGGTGTGGGTCGCATCCTGGGGGACAAGATTAAGGACCCCAATGGAAATAAGACAGACAGTCCTCGATGACGCACTGACTTTCTTTGGTTATCCTGGGTGGCTAACCCTCCGGGGTTAAAAATCCGAAGAAAATCTTATCTCTATCTCTTAACAACTTTTACAAGTACCACTTCGGAGGAGCTCACTCCTAAGTATATTTTTTAATAATTTTTAGTAAATATTGCGTGGTTCATTTGCTTTTTGGCCGATTTTATTGAAACTTCGTCACAGGTTATTCCATCTAAGCTTCTAATAGTACACCAAGAATGAGCTCAATCGGTCAACAAATAAATAAGTTGATCTCTGTAGGACAGGGGCCCCTTTCATCCTCATTGTGAGGGAAAAATTCATTAAATAAGAGTGGAAGACTGAATGACTGGTGGAGGAAGTATGACTGTTCAGAAAGGAATATGTGAGCAATTACCTTTACCCTACTCTTCCCTTTTCCACCAGGTGGTAGTCAACAAGGGACCCTTGAAAATTGAGACACTTATGCAACATATGGGAATCTTTATTAAGGAAACGTTTCGCCACACAGTGGCTTCATCAGTCCAATACAAAGCAGAAAGGTATAAGGAGAGGAGGAGTTTGAGGTAATCAGTCCCTCGGCCTGGAGTCGATGTGTTCAGTCCATCAATCTTGTAGAAAGTGCAGCATAGAGCCGTAGAAGTGGCTTATATACTGTAGTCAGGTGAGGTGAAGCAGGAGGAGGTGGGGTCATAGTGGTACCATCCACTAGTCAGACACTGCAACATCACTCTGTAAGGGACCCTTGCTGAGGAAGGAGCATCACTTGGCTTCCTGCTCCCATCAAGTCTTGATTAGTTATTTCGTGTTTATTTTTTCCTTAATTTAATGGAGACAAAAGTTATACTCTTGTTAGGATTTTTAACTTTTGTCCGGACTTGGTCACACTTACTTTTATAATGTAATATTTAGTCATCACCATTTTTTTAAATGCCTTTAGCCTATCATGTGAATGACTTCTTTTCCGGTTCGTAATTTCCTTTTATTTTCTTGTCAGTCTTGCTGTATGGTTCATGTCACACGACAGATGAAAGATGAGAAGAGCAGCACGAGCTGATAATAGATCAAAAACTTAAGAATTCATTGTCTTGGGAACTTTGCACTTTCTTCACCTTTCGTTTGTGTCTACACGTCTACTACATTACGAGGACTTTACTGTGCAGGTCCACAATCTCATCAAAGATCTCATCTTGGGAACCCTGCTGTTCCTTCACCTTTGCTTTGGATCTACATTCCATCATTATGGGAACTCTGCGGTTATAATATTTCTTTGCAGGTCAATGATCTCATCAAAAGCCTCATCTTAAGAACTCGGCTTTTCTTATACCACCAGGACAGAGCTACTATATCTGCAACATTCTATGACTGAGGAACTTGCCTTGTTCCTTATACCTCTGTTACCGATCTCCACTTGACTACCACTCCAAGCAGCCAACTTCATTAGTTAAAGGATTCCCTGGAATATCAGCAAGTGTAACTCGACCTTGACAGAACACAAATAGAATGGGAACAACTCAGAGTGAGGGTAAGAAAATACAACTGGAAGGAAAGGGAAACAGAGCAGGCATCAACAGATAGGAAGTACTTGCAGAAGCTCAGTACCAAAAATCTAAGGAGGCCAGATTAACTGCCTGCCAGATAAATAAATGAATGTAGATGCCAAAGAGCATACCCACTAACTCGATTCAGAGGATTCAAAGGAAAATGCAATGGAGGACGAAAGGGAGAGGTTTATGGGCTCCAGGAAGTTGAAGGGGAAACCTTTGAAGCAAGAAAACAGGAGGAGAAAAAAGTAATTGAAAGTATGATGAAAGCAATAAGAGAGGACGACACGACCCAGCTGGCAAATGTTTTGAGAATAGGGTGGTTTGCAAAAGGAAAAAAAACAGCCAGTCAAAGTGATTTTCAAGGTAGAATCAGCTCGAATTAGGATCCTGCAGGAGAAAGCATGACTAAGGGAGATACCAACATACCAGAGGGATTACCTCAACTGCAACAGAACACAAGAAGAACGGCAGAAACTGAAAGAGAGGGTACAAAGATCCAAGAAGGAGAGGGAAAGACGGAGACGAGCAGGAGAACCCAGACTCAAGAGGAAGAGCAAATACAACCTCCCTCAGAACCACCCACAGAAGGACCTCAACCACGACATCCCCAATACAACCAAACAATCTAACCCAAAACCCACACATTGTACCCTCTGCCTCACCCCCCTCATCACAAACTCCACCCCCACAGCAACCCCCCATAGTTCCCCACCAGGTCTCTCGCTCCCCCAACCCCAGCATTCTCCCCAGACCACACTTTTGGAAAAGAAGTTGAAGGTTTGGTATACGAATGCAGATGGAATAACAAATAAATGTGAGGAGTGGCATGAAAGAATCAAGGAGACATCCCCAGACATCACAGCAGTCACAGAAACAAAACTCACTGAATGATAACAGATGCAATCTTCCCACCCGGATATCAGATCCTGAGGAAAGATAGAGGGAGCAGAGTGGGAGGAGGAGTTGCACTGCTCATTAAAAACCAATGGGGATTTGAGGAAATGGAAGGAATGAACGAAATGGGTGAAAGGGACTACATGATAGGTACAATTCAGTCTGGGGGACATAAGGTAGTCATTGCAGTGATGTATAACCCACCACAGAACTGCAGGAGGCCAAGTGAAGAATATGAAGAGAGCAACAGACCAATTGTGGACACAATAGCTGAAGTGGCCAGAAGAGCTCACATGGGTAGAACAAAGTTACTAATTATGGGTGATTTCAATCACAAGGAGATTGATTGGGAAAACCTGGAGCCACATGGGGGTCCTGAAACATGGAGAGCCAAAATGATGGATGTGGTACTGGAAAACCTCATGCATCAACATGTTAGGGACACTACCAGAGAGAGAGAGAGGAGGATGAACCATCAAGATTTGACCTCGTGTTCACCCTAAGTATCTCGGACATTGAGGACATAACATATGAAAGGCCCCTTTGAGCCAGTGATCATGTGGTTCTGAGCTTTGAATACATAGTAGAGTTACAGGTAGAGAGGGTAACAGGAGTAGGAGGGGAAAAGCCAAACTACACAGGCATGAGGAACTTCCTGCAGGAGGTTCAGTGGGAAAGAGAATTGGTAGGAAAATCAGTAAACGAAATGATGGATTACGCAACAACAAAATGCAAGAAGGCAGAGGAAAGGTTTGTTCCCAAGAGCAACAGAATTAATGGGAAGACCAGAACGAGCCCTTGGTTTACCTAAAGGTGTAGGGAGGCAAAAACTAAGTGCACTAGAGAATGGAAAATGTAAAGAAAACAAAGGACCCAGGGGCCAGTCCTAGGACCAGTGCTATTTCTGGTATAAGAGAATGACATGACGGAAGGGAGAGAGACCTTGTTTGCACACTATGTGAAGTTAGTGAGGCAAATTCAATCGAATGAGGCTCAGGTAAGACTACAAAGGAATCTGGACAGGCTGCAAGCCTGGTCCAGCTACTGGCTCTTGGAGTTTAACCCACTAAGTGCAAATTCATGAAAGTTAGGAAGATCAAAGCAGACCGCAGTCAGGTTACAGGCTAGGGGGGCCAAAACCTGCAAACCTCACTCATGGAAAAGGATCTTGGGGTGAGTATAATACCAAGAACATCTCCTGAGGCGCACATCTATCACATAACTGCTGCAGCTTACGGGCGCCTGACAACCCTAAGAAGTTTTTCAACACCTCAGTAAGGAAACGTTCAAGACTGTACACTGTGTACATTAGGCCCATACTGGAGTATGCAGCACCAGTTTGGAACCCACACTTGGTCAAGCACGTCAAGAAATTAGAGAAAGTGCAAAGGTTACCAACAGGAGGAGAGTAGAAAAAATCTAGAAAAGCTAAACACAGTACAGAGATCTATAAGTGCCTAAAACTCCAGGTGGTAAAACAGGGTGCCAGAGGTACGGCCGTTCGTCATAGTAGGAGCTGCCAGAAGCATCGGTTTTTCTCCAAAACGCAAGTTATACTTTTTGTATCAAACTGATCATTATTACTCTGTTAAATCATCTTCCAGTGGTGTAAGGGGTTGGGAGCAGTAAGAGGATTGAATACTATGTTTGTTTGGTTCAGTCATTTATAATTGTTTTGTTATTGTCGTTGTTGTTATGGAGCGGCCTTAGAGAGTACATGGTTATAGTTACTCTGGGTTTTACTAACCTATAACCACTACAGTGGCGACGAGGATGGGATCATCAGAGCCAAGGATAGTGGGCCAATGTGGACTGAAGTAGTAGGGATACTGGCAGCCGAGAACGTTGCAGCAGAGCGGTGATTATTAAAAATCTACAGCAGCACAAGTGACGGCATGGCGGCGGCAGCACAAGGAAGGTTGGAACCTTTCGACCCACGTAAGATTTCTTTGGAGCTTTGGCTAAGCTTGTTGGAAGCCAATTTCGCTCACTTAGGAATTAAAGAGCAAGATAACAAGAGGAATTTCTTGCTAGTGTCCCTGGGATCAGAAACTTACAGTGTTTTAGGTAATGTGTGTGCACCAGATTTACCACACACGAAGCGTTACGACGACTTGGTGGTGGCACTGAAAGTTATTTTGCAGTGAAACCAGCCTACCACCGCAGTTTGTTGGCTTTTCAGCAGAGGAAGAAACGACAGGGTGAGTCCTTGCATGAATTATATACAGATTTAAAAGCATTGGCTGTGAACTGTACCTTTGGGGGACAATTTGACCCCAGAGTGAGGGACCAGTTGTTTATGGTGGTGGTGGATGAAGTATATTTTCCTCACCTAGTTGCAGAAAATTTGGATTTGCAAAGTGTGCAGTCTGCAAAACTATTTGACAAACTTTTGAACTTGGAACAGGCATTTGTTACAGATCAGAACTCTGTTCCTGCGGTACAAGTGATTAATGCTGTGAAATGTAAACATTGTGGGTTCCAGCACAGTAGTAGTACTTGTAGGTTTAAAGACTTTTTTTGTAATAAGTGTCATAAGAAAGGCCACTTGAGAAGAGTGTGTAGAGAGAAATCGTCAAAAGTGTCTCCTAAAGCTGTATCAAATTCGAGTAGTGAAAAAACAGGACAGCAAGGACACAGCAATCACCTAGATATCCTAGAACAAAGTCAATTAAGGTGCTGGATGGCGGTGATAGTTCAGAGGATGAGGAAGTGATGAGCTTATATGCCTTAGAGGATAGAGTATTTTCCATGAAGGCAGAGAAATATGGGTTTATCATTAACAATAAACAGGTACCCTTTGAGATTGACAGTGGGGCGTCCATCTCGACTTTATCCAAAGACTGGGTAGAGGCAGTAAAGGGCACATTGAACCATGTTCTAGGAGGGTAACTGCATATGATAATGGGAAAATAAACCTTCTGGGACAGGTGGTTTTGCCGGTAAGATATAATAAATTAGAGGTGTCACAAGTGTTTTATGTAGTGAAATCCCATAATAGTAATGTGGGGAATTGTGAGAGATAAGTCTATCTGGGACACCGCCACTAGCAATAAACAAACTCCCAGGAGATGACCGATTCGTATAAATTTTACCGCAGTCATTCCCTTTAAGGTATGGGAGAACTTTACCCGCTCCTGGCCGCACCGAGGGTACCTTCAATATTCCCGTTCTTCCACTGCACTCTGGACCAGTATAAATAAATCTGAGAAGATCATGTATTATAATTATATTACGTTAAATTTAAGTGGACTGTATAGGTTGTTGAACAACTGATCACACGGAGAGGTAGAGAACACATAGTTAAATGAACCTGACCAACACTCACCTAATTAACAGCATCATAGTGGTGCATCGTAGATCGTTGACCTAGCTAAAGTACATCTACTGTGCGTAACAATATCATTGGCCAACAATAAAGACGACAGTATGGTACTTAGCTTTAGATGAGGGAGTCGTTCCGTTGTTGGCGTCCTCCTGCGATCTGATTCGATCTCGATGGTATTAGCTGTCTCGTCGAGTCAAGGAAGGTTAATTTCCATACACTCTTATACGCCCACGAGAACGAGCGTTAGTTAACATGTGGTTGGTCGGGGTAGCGAATCAGATCCTCTCACTAATCCGACCGTTTGTACTGTTTATACGTATAACTTTACATATTACGTGTATCCTGGCTTAATGCCCCACTAGTTTATACACATTCACAGTCTCGATACTTGAATTTCGAGTAGATAACTTGCGATATGTTAGTTCACTTCAACCGCGTCCAATATGGCGGTCGGGGTATGGCGTACCCAAGCCAGATTCGCTCGATGTAATCAACCCCTGATTATTTACAACTCGGTTTCACTATATTCCATTTCCCACAGTTCATCGAATATATTACAGTCTCTTCTAAGATGAACTCCCCAACATCAGGGTACGACTTTATCCTGCCGTATGGTCACTTCACTCAGTTCAAATAGGCCTATGGCCGCGTCACTCGCCGTCGGCACCTCTTATTTCACAATTATTGTCCTATTGCTGGACCTCTTGGACCGATCGTCCCACTTTATATTCACCGCGCCACTGGATATTCCTCCACATTACGAAAGGAGGTAATTAAATCCGATTTGGTGGCCGGAATCTCCAAATTTGACTGGCCATACCGACTTGAACTCTGGTGGGTAGGCTCACTCTTCACTCTCTGCCTATTCCACTCTATGCCTCTCTCTGCCCAGCTGACTGCCCACTTCACGAGGCATCTCGCGCATGCGTGTGAATTCGTTGGTTCCTTTCAGTTAATGTTAAGCCAACAGCAACACATGAATGATATCTATTCATATTGGAAAGTTTATCAATTACAACTTTCGGAAAATACCAATATTTTCCACAAGTAACTTGTGGGAAAGACCTCATGAAAAGGTAGGGATTTACCTTGCTGGATTGGATGAATCTACCAAAATTAACAAACTAGACAGTGCTGAAGAAATGTTAGATAATTTTAGGGTAGATTCTAGTAAACCTATCTCCAGCTTTGTGGCCAAAATTCATGTGAAAAGTGATGCTGTTCCTAAGTTTGTGAAAGCACGGCCAGTACCATTTTTTCACAAAGAGATGATTGAGAAAGAATTAGAAAAAATAGTGCAGAAAGGCATTATTGAGCCTATTTCGCATAGTGAATGGTCTGTACCTATTGTCCCAGTATTAAAGGCTGACTCTAAGTCTATGAGAATATGTGGGGATTTTAAATATGTAAATCAAAACATTCATTGTGAAAGATATCCTTTACCCAGGATTGAGGAATTATTGTCTGTAGTGGGTAAAGGTAAAATATTTACAAAATTAGATTTGAAGGATGCTTATTTACAGATACCTGTAGATGAGAGGAGCCAACATCTTTTAGTAATTAATACCCACAGGGGACTTTTTAAATATAAGAGATTACCATTTGGAATTTCCTCATCTCCTGGTATTTTCCAGAAATTTATTTCCCAATTGTTTGTTAACCTGGATGGGGTTGCATCCTATTTAGATGATATAATGTAATTTAGAAAAGGAGGAATGTAAGGGGTTGGGAGCAGTAAGAGGATTGAATACTATGTTTGTTTGGTTCAGTCATTTATAATTGTTTTGTTATTGTCATTGTTGTTATGGAGCGGCCTTAAGAGAGTACATGGTTATAGTTACTCTGGGTTTTACTAACCTACAACCACTACAAGTGGTTTGTCTCATGTAGCGCAAATAATCCCTACAGGATTCATTAAAATAAGTGATACACTGACTGGATTTGTCAGATCCAAGAAATAAGGGAACCAATGACCGGATTCAAAACTGGAAGTTCTAGGCGCCCCTAACACCCAAACGGATTCGTTGAAGAAGAAAATAAGGTATCCTGGACTGGATTCAATAAGCAGACGGGGTTTTAGGTGGCCTTATTAAACACCCAAACAATAACTTAAAGCGGTAAGATTGTCCCAAACACTTACACATGCAAATAAAATAGATATGATACAAATAGAAGGATGACCACTTCAGGGAAGCTATTAATAGAATATACAGTAAAACAACCAACACAATCAATCATGAAAACCTGTGTAGTCTGCAACCAAACAAACAAACGTTCCACTGGATGGATTACATGCAACTTCTGTGGTAAATGGAGCCACACTCCTTGTGCAGGTATTCAGGAATCAACTACACGAGATATTAAACCTGGGAAGTGAAATCATACACCAAATGCAATCATTTCTGGAGTGGAATCAGTCAATGGCCTCCACTCCAGATCAACAGATATTAGTGCCATGAAAAAAAGACCCCCCTCCATACCACCAATCCTATGACATTCATCCTTGCAAAAATACAGTGTCTAAAGCCAGCGACGAACAAAATACCTTACATCCGTGGACTGCTTACTGAATCAAATGCTATGTTTGCGGCTTTCACAGAGACCCACATAAAGGATCACTTGGACAATGAAATATGGATCCCATGCTAACACACATACAGAAGAGACAGAGTGAAAAGGCAAAAAGGGGGAATGCCTGTATATCACAGAGTCACTTATATCTCAGAACTACTAAATGTCTCAAATGATGTAGTTGAAGTTTTAGCAGTAAAGATCGAGAATCAAAACCTGGTCATCGTGGTTGTATACAAACCTCCAGATGCAACGTTCCAAAAATTCCAGGAACAGCTTCTAAAAATTGACCACTGTCTGGAAAACCTTCCAGCTCCTGCCCCCAACATCTTGTTTCAGAGGGATTTCAACCTAAGGCACCTAAAATGAAGGAATATTGCATAAAATGTGGCAGCTCATGAAAACTCACACACACATGAGCTTTTAAATCTCTGCACCAAATTCACCTTAAACCAGCAAATAATAGAGCCTACAAGATTGGATAATACGCTGGACCTCATCTTCACTAACAATGATGATCTGATATGAAATGTCATCATATCAAAAACAATATACTCAGATCACAACATAATAGAGGTCCAGACATGTATGCGGGATCAGTTGCGAGGGAGCCTTCTCCAAATTCAACACAACAAAAACATAAGGTGGGACCAAGTAAACCAAGTCCTAAATGCTATAAACTGGGAAGATAGCCTCAGCATCACGGATCTTAACCTATGTCTAGAATAAATTAACTCTGTGGCACTTGAGGTTTGCTCAAGGCAAATTCCCTTAAGGAAAAGGAGGAGAAGATGTAAACTAGAAAGATAGAGGCGCTCCCTATACAGGCGAAGGCAAACAATAACAGAGCGGCTACAAAAGGCCAATATATCTGAAATACATAGGGAGACACTGGTCAGAGAAATAGCAAACATCGAACTAAAGCTAAAGGAATCTTACAGGAATCAAGAGACACGGGAAGAACTAAAAGCCATAAATGAAATTGAAAGAAACCCAAAGTATTTTTTTCTTATGCCATTGGATTTCGTCAGATCCAAGAAATAAGGGAACCAATGACCAGATTCAAAACTGGTATCCTCGACCGGATTCAATAAGTGGACGGGGTTTTAGGTGGCCTTATCAAACACCCAAACAATAACTTAAAGTGGTACGATTGTCCCAAACACTTACACATGCAAATAAAACAGATACGATATAAATAGACGGATCACCACTTCAGGGAAGCTATTAGTAGAATATACAGTAAAACATCCAAGATCCAAGAAAATCAATCAAGAAAACCTGTGTAGTATGCAACCAACAAACAAACGTTCCACTGGATGGATTACATGCAACTTCTGTGGTAAATGGAGCCACGCTCCTTGTGCAAGCATTTAGGAATCAACTACCCGAGATATTAAACCAGAGAAGTGTTTTTGGGTACACGCAAGGTAGAGGAATAGAATAGACATGGACAGCAGGAACTTCCCAAGGGGGTAGGGGAAAGGGAGATGTCACATGAATGTATAAAGGTGGTAGCAGAAGGGAAGACAAGAGTGAATGTAGATGAAGAGAAAAGGGACGAAGTAAACAGGGGCGACGGACAAATAAAGAGCGCCTACTAACATCTGTGACAATCCTATACATGGAAGGATTGCGGAGGTCATGGGAGCGAACATAATAGCAAATGAAATGTGCATCACGACGATCGGACAAGGATGGAATGTTCACTTCTACATAGAGGCTCTCAACCGGGGAAGAACGAAATGTATGGGAGTAAGGCTAGAAAGAGTAGAAGGGGAGGCCGCCAAATATATCTGGTCACCATAATCGAGTACCAATAAAATTAGGGCTGAATGCAGGCGGAGGAGAGTGCTACGATCAGCCCCCCATGAAAGATGTGCGTGGGTTTTTAGGAGGTTCAGCCGGCTATGACAAGTTGCCTTCAGAGAGGTAATGTGAGGTTTCCAGGACAATCGACGGTCAAACAGGAAGCCGAGAAACCTGACTGTATCACGTTCTGGGATACGTGAGCCGTATAGGTAACAATGGATGATCAGAGACCACTGAACATCTAGTAAACGTAATTTGATGAGTTTTACCATTAGAAAATTTAAACCAGTGAGTATTGGCCCAATCGGAAACTCGGTTGACCGCATGCTGGAGGGAAACTGCAATGAGGTGACAGTCAGCACCCACACAAGCTATAGCAAAGTTATCCACATAAAGCGATGACCAAATGTTGGATGGGAGAACTGATGCACGATTATTTATAGCAAGGAGAAAGAGTGTTGTGCTCAGAACACAACCCTGGGGAAAGCTCATTACTAACCCGGACACGGAAATGTCTTTCAGTTAAGAAAGCCTTAAGGAAAAATGGTAGATTGCCTTGGAGGCCTAAGGAGTGGGCCTGGATCAAGATATTATACTTCCAAGTTGTTTCATAAGCCTTCTCAAGATCGAAAAAGATGTTGATAACCAAGTGGTTATTGGCAAAGGCATTACGAATATACGTATCCAAGCGCAGTAAGGAGTCAATGGCAGAACGGCCCTTACGAAAGCCATATTGACTAGTGGAGAGACTACTGTGCATCTCTAAATACCACATCAAACGTCTATTAACTAGACGTTCCATCACCTTGCAAACTGCACTGGTAAGAGCAATGGGACTGTAGTGGGAGGTATCATGTCCCGTAGTACCTGGTTTGCGAAAAGGGAGAACAATAACAGATTTCCACAGTTGGGGAATAACTCCTTGCGAGCATATAAGATTAAAGAGTCGTAAGAGGACAGTAAGAGCAGACTGATGTAAATGCTGTAGCATACGAATATTTATGCCGTCTGGCCCAGCTGCCGATGATCGGCAAGCAGAGTGTGTTGCCTCCAGTTCTTGAAGGGTAAAAGGCACATTATAAGATTCTTCTCTGAAAGAAAAATCTAAGGGCTTTAACTCGCTGGCAGACTTAGAAGAAAGGAATGAGGGGCATAGATGGAGCCCCTGAGAAATGCAGACCAGATGATTACCAATTTCAGTGGCAATGGCAAAAGGGTGTACTATATAGACACCGGCAACCTGAAGAACAGGAGCGGGGTCGGGGGAGAATTTACCACTCAATTTCTGCACTTTCTTCCAGACTGCACTCGTTGAGGAAGCCGAAGTGACAGTAAAAGCGTAATCTCGCCAGCAACTGTGTTTAGCATCACATATGACACGGCGAGCAATTGCTCTCTTCTGCTTAAAATCAAGGAGTCTCTCTGTGGTTCTGTTATACCAATACCTTCCCCACGCAGCGCATTTCAAACGTACTGCCCGAGCACAAGCAGGAGACCACCAAGGCACACACTTCTGAGAATGTTTGCCTAAGGTTTGGGGGATAGAATGTGAAGCTGCCCTGAAGACGGAGGACGAAAAGAGATGTAAAACCTTATCAATGGAGGACGAGGAAGGAACCTCATGAAAGGCAGTAAGATGAGCGTAAAGGTCCCATTTCGCCTGGTCAAATTGCCAGCATGAGCTATGAGGAGTTGGAGAATATGAAGGGGACCTAAGGATGATTGGGAAATGATCGCTATCATGTAAGTCCGGGAGGATAGACCAGGTGAAGTCAAGGACAGTTGAGGAAGAGCAAATGGAAAGATCGATGCAGGAGAAAGAATGAGTTTGGGGATCAAAATGGGAAGGAGTACTCGTATTTAAAACATGAAGGGGGAGAGAAGCAAGAAATGCCTCCAACTGAACGCCACGGGAGTCACAGTGTGACCCTCCCCAAAGAAAATGGTGTGCGTTAAAATTGCCAAGTAATCGAAGGGGTGGTGGCAAGGAAGAAACCAGAAAATCAATATCTGGGATAGACAATGCTCGCAAAGGGGAAAGATATAAAGAACAGAGTGTATACCACTTATTGAAGTGGATACGGGCTGCAGTGTAATGTAAAGAATGAACATAGAGCTGACGGTATGGAACACCAGTGCGTATAAGAAGAGCACTTTCATTAAAGGTTCCATTGGAAAAGGGATCCAATGAATACAACAAATCATAGCCTGCAAAGGGCCGGAAAACAGAGGATTGCAATTTGGGTTCTTGCAAACAGACACCAACAGGGAAAAACTGGGAGAGCAACACCTGAAGCTCACCCCGGTTACCCCTGAGGCCTCGGATATTCCACTGCAAATAAGCCATGATTTATGGAGAGAAATTTATAAGTCAAAGTTAGAGGTATCTATGGACTAGGGTTAGAAAAGTCCACGTGTGGAGGCAGTGGAAGATCTGTAATCAAAGAAGGAGTGGGACGCTGTGAAGGAAGGAGGGGGGTAGACGGAGAAGAGAGAGGAGGAGGAACAGGAGGTGAAGTGGTGTCCATCAACGGTTCAGTCTCTGCAATAAATCCTGCAATAGCCTCCAGGATTTCTGGAGTCAAAGATGCAGGATGTGGGACCACATTAGAGATGAAAGGAGGAGGAGTGTGAGCAACAATCTGGGAGACTCTAGACGGTACAAAAGTAGAGGGAGTGGGGATGGAAGAGGAGACTGTCGAAGAGGATTGGGAGGGGACAGGAGTGGAAGTGGCCTGGGGCTGGGCAGTCAAGGAAGGAACGTGGGAGGGGACAGGGGATAAAGACATTGAATGAGGAGGAGGATGAACCTCCACACACGTTACAGAACTAGTCTGAGGTGAAGAACCCGGCAATGGGGATTTTTTGACAGACTTATGAGAAAGGGGGCACTGAGGTTTAGGTGGTGAACTAGGGCGTGTAGACACAGAACTGTGCGAGTGAGTAGAGGAAGGGGTGTGGACAGTATGGGATGCCGAGGTAGGGACCTTGGAGCCAAGAACAGCAAAAGGATTCGAGACAGAGGTGACTGAGGATGGGGCGACCACACAGGAAGCCGGGGAAGTTGGGACCCCACAAATGAGGCGACGTTTAGCAATGCGAGAAGAGGATATACAGGAAGGCTGGAAGCCTCCCTTGAAGGCGTAGATGAGAGACAGCCATAGCATATGAGAAGCCTTCCGCCTCTTTGAGACAATGGATTTCCCACTCATTCAGGTAAACCTGACAATGGTGAGAGCACGATGGATGTGCCTCATGACAGTTAAGGCAAGAGGGAGATAGATTACAAGAAGGACTGGTATGGTTGTCGGCACCACAGACTGGGAATTCGGCCATGGACCTGCAATATTTCGCTGGATGACCAAAACGCCAGCAGTTTCTACACTGTTGTAGTGTAGGGCGTCACCTTTCGAACTTGTAAACGTTGACCTGCAATATAGTTCAAGGCTGTCAAATGTTAAACGAACCATATTGCAAGGATAACGTCTTCGCTTATTGGCAGGGAGGACAAAAGTGTCAACTTTAAGGATAGGGAGTTCTTGGAGCTCAAGCTGCTCCAAAATGTCATCACCACATGTCTGGAAATTCCGTTGGACAATGGTGTGGGGTAAAATGACAGTACCACAACAAGAATTGAGAGAATGATGCTTGTCAATAGTTATAGGAATAGTATCTATGGTCGTAAGGAGGGAAAGATTGCGAGCTTGGTCAGCATTCTGGACTGTGATGATGCCAGTGCCGCTCTTGAGAGCATGAAATGAGATATCTTTGCCTACATGGCATAGGAGAGCTTTACCAATACTATGACCGGAAAGATAGGTATTAGGAGAAGTCGGTCATAGAGTAAAAAACTTTGTCCATTGAGTAGTGTGAAACAGAGTATTTAAGGGGAGTGCGTGAGGAGCTGGTCGTTTCTGAGATGAATGAGCAGGAAGTGTCGAGTCGTCATGTAAGGTTCTTGGTTGTTTGGATGAGGGACCGGAGGCGGTCCGACGTATGACGGGCGAGCAATCCAAAAATTGTCTTACCGTAGAGGGAGAAGCCGGAATCAAGGTCAGAGAAGAGCAGGTGCCGAACCGGCACCAGCAAGAGGCACAGGGGTATTAGAGGTGTCCGAAGAGTTGTCCATTAACGAGATATGGTCAGAACTAGGTGCGGTATCAAGAAGGGGCCCGGGGGGTAGGTTCACGGATTAGGGCATCCATGGGTAGGTTACTTCTTTCTTTTTGTTTTTAAGAAAAAAAAAAAGAAAGTAAAAACAAAAAAAAAAAAAAAAAGGAGGGAACGTGGAGGAATAGCTCCTAGGAGGAATGAAAGGGGCGTAAATCCCCCTCCGCGCCCAAGAGGACCTCAACACTGCAAGTAGTGCAGATGCTGCATGGAACCTGTGCAATACCCTACCCTTCATGCCAGTAAACCAGCAATCCGGGATAGCAACCTCACATCCACCGAGCCACCTCGGCGGACAAAAGAGAGGGCGGCCGGATATCCACCACAAAGCATACTGCCTTTGGCCACCACCCCGGAATCCGAAAGGTGGCCTCCAGAGATACTCCTGTCGCCCAAAAGATACCCAAGGCCACCCCCCGGGAGACCGGAGAGGGATCGGGACATCCCCAGGCGATCCAGATTCCACAGCAAACTACACCACCACCAAGGACCTCAATGGAATGGGATGGACCACGATATCCTTCCCCCTATCTAGGAACTAGAATGCCTGTGGAGAGAAGCTCCCAGGGTAAAAATGGGAAGGAAATAAGGGAGGGATGAGGAGGAAGTGGAGGAAAGGGAAAAAGGGAGGATGGGGGAGATGGGGTAGGGGAGGGGGATTGGGGGGTAATTAGGTTCGGTCTGAGGAAGAAGACCAAAAAGGTCTAATTCCTCAGACCAAGAGCATCTTCACCACGCCAAGGAGCCCCCCCTTGAAAAGGAGCCTGTGTAGAAACATTGGGAGTGTTTCTTTAGACCTGTTGTCTATGTTCACCTATCAGTAAAATGGGTACCTGGGTGTTAGTGGACTGGTGAAGTTTGCATCCTGGGACAAAACTGACCTAATTTGCCCAAAATGCTGAGCATAACATGGGGCTTTCTATATACTGTAGTAGTATGTCAATGATGTCAGTTAGGCCTATATATAATGTACATGTACTTGTAGTAAATAAAGATATTATTATTATTACTGTTGTTCACTGAATATTTCACTGCAGAATTCTTGGTTACTGCAGTAAGCAGATTACAGACTACCTTGAAGTACCTTCAGTTCCCCAGGCTCTACTTGACACTATGTACTGTATATAGTATAGATGGGTCGACCTCTAGATTCAAGTGGGGGACCAACAGTCTCTGGAAAGTTAAAAAAAAAAAAAAAAGTATCGAGGCTGAGATTTCTTGTTTGAATATTCTACTTCTACCACAACACACACACCAGCATGCACACAATAAAATCAACTGTGATGGCGGTGTTTACAGGATTGGGTGTAGTGTGCCCCAGTGGCCTGGTGGCTAAAGCTCTCGCTTCATGCACAGAGGGCCCGGGTTCGATTCCTGGTGGGGTGGAAACATTTCGACTTGTTTCCTTACGCCTGTTGTGCTGTTCACCTAGCAGCAAATAGGTACCTTGGTGTTAGTCGACTGGTGTGGTGGTGTGGGTCACATCCTGGGGGACAAGATTGAGGACCCCAATGGAAATAAGACAGTCGTCGAAGACGCACTGACTTTCTTGGGTTATTCTGGGTGGCCAACCCTCCGGGGTAAAAAAATTTAACAAAATCTTATCTCTTCTCTCTAACTTAGATGGGACAGACTGATAGACCTTTAGATGTTAGCTTAACAAGACATCGATATTCAATAAGAACACAACCATGCTGGTTGATGCAGGGTTGTCTCTTGGCTGCTGTTTTGCCTTGACTACCGTGGCATGCTCTAATACCTATTCTGCTGTATATACTGTACATACTTTGTATAAATCTATATATACTTGGTGAAGGAAAATACAATTCAAAGTTTTTCTACTGTGTTTATTTTGCTGCCTTACAGTATTTTCCATATGTAGATATTGTTTATATTCTGTATTAGCTCTCATGACTACACAAGACTGATCATTTTTTATTTTATTTTAATAACACATAGGCCGTTTCCCACCAAGGCAGGGTGGCCCGACAAAGAAAAACTTTCATCACTCACTCCATCACTGTCTTGCCAAAGGCGTGCTTACACTGCAACATTAACACCCACTCCTTCAGAGTGCTGACACTGTACTTCCCATCTCCAGGAATCAAGACCGGCCTGCCGGTTTCCCTGAAACCCTTCATAAATGTTACCTTGCTTACACTCCAACAGCACGTCAAGTCCTAAAAAACATTTGTCTCCATTCACTCCTATCTAACATGTTCACACACGCTTCCTGGAAGTCCAAGCCCCTCACACACAAAACCTACTTTACCCCCTCCCTCCAACCTTTTCTAGGCTGACCCCTACCCCACCTTCCCTCCACTACAGATTTATACACTCTCGAAGTCATTCTATTTTGATCCATCCTCTCTATATGTCCAAACATCTCATTAACCCCTCCTCAGCCCTCTGGATAATAGTTTTGGTAATCCCACACGTCCTCCTAATCTCCAAACTACAGATTCTCGGCATTATATTCACACCACACATTTCCCTCAAACATGACATCTCCACTGCCTCCAGCCTTCTTCTTGCTGCAACATTTACAACCCATGTCTCACACCCATACAAGAGTGTTGGTATAACTATACTCTCATACATTCCCCTCTTTGCTTTCATGGATAAAGTTATCTGTCTCCACAAGCTCCTCAGTGCACCACTCACCTTTTTCCCCTCGTTAATTATATGATTCCCCTCATCCTTCATAGACCCTTCTGCTGACACATCCACTCCCAAATATCTGAACACATTCACCTCCTCCATACTCTCTCCCTCCAATCTGATATCCAGTCTTCCGTTATCTAATTTTTTTTGTTATTCTAATCACCTTACTCTTTCCTATATTCACTTTCAATTTCCTTCTTTTACATACCCTACCAAACTCATCCACCAACCTCTGCAACTTTTCTTCAGAATCCCCCAAAAGCACAGTGTCATCAGCACTGCTCTTTTTTTATAAAATATAGAGGTTGGATTTGAGTGGGAATTGCACATGAGTAAATAGAATTATCAAAGCTTATTTCTTGGGTAGCATTGAATATTTGCAAATATTCTGTTAGTGGGATGGAATGTGAAGGACTTGCTTAGTATGGGCCAACAGGCCTGCTGCAGTGTTCCTCCTTTCTTTTGTTATTATAAGATATTCTGAACATTAATAGAACTTATCTCCTCTATGAACTTATATGATCTATTCATATCTCATCTCCCACAACATTCTAAACCCCTGTCAGTTTGGATACATCCTTAATAAAAACACGAATGATGCTATTATACACATGCTAGAACTAATACAGTCTCTCCTCACTTAGCAAAGTACTCGTTTACCGATGCCTCGGACTTACGACGGGGTCTCTGAGCAGTATTTGTACCTAAATATATATTAGACCTGATTTCCTCAATTTTATTTATTACAATATACAGTACACTGCTGTATAAACATTTAAGAACATATGAACATAAGAAAGGAGGAACACTGCAGCAGGCCTGTTGGCCCATACTAGGCAAGTCCTTCACAATCCATCCCACTAACAGTATCAATATCAAACATTCCCAACAAAGTAGAATAATCACTTAAATGTAAAAACCTGTTATGAATAATACATACTAAGCTAACTGTTTCTATAACATTTACATTATAATGACCACATAAACTGTAACTGCAATGCAACTAATTGTTTTAAATTGTTATCTCACTCAATTAGTTGCATTGCTACAATTAATAAATTATTATGTTCAACTTATATTCAAATTTTACAACTTAGATACACAATTAAACTTATTTTATAAATTATCAACCATAATTTTTTACCATATAGTCTACTAATAATTAATCTTAAGAATGCCCGCAATGCACAGCATATTAGGGGCTTTTGGCATGTACATCACATTTATACCTATGTATCATTGTATCATGTCTACCTAACTATGTATCATTGTACCATGCCTAAATAAACTATTATTATTATTATAATATTTGCCCAACTCAATTTTTAATGCTACCCAAGCAATAAGCTTTGTTAATTCTATTTATTAATGTGCAAGTCCCACTAACATGCAACCCCTCTCACTCATAAGAATATAAGAAGGCTTTAAACTAGGATTAGTTAGAGGTATGGGTTTAGGAATGGTGAATAATGAGGGTCAAAATATTGATTAAGGCTTTGATATCATAAATCTTAACAATAACAG
>WNWK01012892.1:0-57612 GCA_009830355.1 Cherax destructor
AACGGATTAATTGTATTTACATTATTTCTTAGGGGAATAAGGTTTCGGATAAGTTTTGCTAAGCTCTAGCTCCTGGAACGGATTAAGAACGTTAGCCGAGGGTCCACTGTATGTAAATATTTACTGCATCAGCTCTCTCCCACTAAAAGTGGGTTGTATCAAGGAAGTAAATCTTTGTTCTTTCTTTCAACAAATCGGTCGTGTCCCACCGAAGCAGGGTGGCCCCCCAAAAAAAAACTAAGTAAATTCTTCTTCTTCTTTCAACACGTCGGCCGTTTCCCACCGAAGCGGGGTGGCCCAAAAGGAAAAACAAAAGTTTCTCCTTTTACATTTAGTAATATATACAGGAGAAGGGGTTACTAGCCCCTTGCTCCCGGCATTTTAGTCGCCTCTTACGACACGCATGGCTTACGGAGGAAGAATAAAAGTAAGTAAATATCCACCATTATTCTTTCAACAACTATCTTGCCAGAAATTAGCAGATATTGCCATTCAAATGACCCTCTGATCTATAATTTTCCCATCCCTCCCCCAGAGTGCAGGCACTGTACTTCCCACCTCCAGGACTCAAGTTCAGCTAACCAGTTTTCCTGATTAAAATCATGAATTCTACTTTGCTCACACCTCAACAGCACATCAAATCCATAAAACAAGCCATCTCCACCCAACCTGATCTAACATGCTCACACATGCCTGCTGGTTGCTCAAGCCCATACCATGTGAAACCTCCTTCACCCATTCCTCCAAATACACAATGCATTTGGAAAATACTACACTGCATTTGAAAAACAGCAAGATGAAGTTTATACAGTATGTATATCACTATACAGTGGTCCCTCGGTTTTCGCCGAAAATTCGTTCCAGAATGCTGCTCAAGTACCATTACCGAACGAATTTACTTCCTTAAGAAATAATGTCACGTAGGTTAGTCTATTTCAGACCCCCAAAAATACACTTGCAACCGCACTTACGAAAATACACTTACATAAATGTTCGAGTTTGGAGATGCACGAAAACCGGGGGACCACTGTATATATATATATATATATATATATATATATATATATATTATATATATATATATATATATTATCCATGGGAAGTGGAATAAGAATCTTCCTCCGTAAGCCATCGTGTTGTAAAAGTCAACTAAAATGCCGGGAACAATGGGCTAGTAACCCTTTTCCTGTATAGCTTATAAAAGAAGAAGAAGAAAATCGTCAAAGTGGGATGTTTGAATGTGCGTGGATGTTGTGCGAATGATAAGAAAGAGATGATTGTAGATGTTATGAATGAAAAGAAGCTGGATGTCCTGGCTTTAAGTGAGACAAAGCTAAAGGGGGGTAGGAGAGTTTCAGTGGGGAGAAATAAATGGGATTAGATCAGGGTTTCAAATAGAGTTAGAGCTAAAGAAGGAGTGGCAATAATGTTGAATAATCAGTTATGGCAGGTAAAGAAAGATATAAATGTATAAATTCAAGGATTATGTGGAGTAAAATAAAGGTTGGATGTGAAAAGTGGGTTATAGTAAGTGTTTATGCACCTGGAGAAGAGAGAAGTGTAGAGGAGAGAGAGAGATTTTGGGAAATGTTGAGTGAGTGTGTGGGGAGTTTTCAACCAAGTGAGAGAGTAATTGTGGTTGGGGATCTTAATGCTAAAGTGGGTAAAAATGTTGTGGATGGAGTAGTAGGTAAATTTGGGGTGCCAGGGGTAAATGTAAATGGGGAGCCATTAATTGAGCTATGTGTAGAAAGAGGTTTGGTAATAAGTAATACATATTTTATGAAAAAGAGGAAAGTAGTAGTTTGTTGGATTATGTATTGGTGGATAAAAGGTTGATGAGTAGGCTTCAGGATGTACATGTTTATAGAGGGGCAACGGATATATCAGATCATTATTTGGTTGTAGCTACAGTTAGAGTAAAAGGTAGATGGGACAAAAAGAAAATGGCAACAGCAAGTAAGAGAGAGGTAAAAGTGTATAAACTAAGGGAGGAGGAAGTTAGGGTGAGATATAAGGAACTATTGGCAGAAAGGTGGGCTAGTGCAAGTAGGAGTAGTGGGGGTTGAAGAGAGTTGGGATAGTTTTAAAATGCAGTATTAGAATGTGGGGCAGAAGTTTGTGGTTATAGGAGGGTGGGTGCAGGAGGAAAGAGGATTGAGTGGTGGAATGAAGAAGTAAAGGGTGTGATAAAAGAGAAAAGGTAGCTTATGAGAGGTTTTACAAAACAGAAGTGTTAGTAGAAGAGCAGAGTATATGGAGAGTAAAAGAAAGGTGAAGAGAGTGGTGAGAGAGTGCAAAAGAAGAGCGGATGAAAGAACGGAGAGGCTCTGTCAAGAAATTTTGCTGAAAACAAGAAAAAATTTTGGAGTGAGATAAACAAGGTAAGAAAGCCTAGGGAACAAATGGATTTGTCAGTTAAAACAGAGTAGGGGAGTTAGTAGATGGGGAGCTGGAGGTATTGGGTAGATGGCGGGAATATTTTGAGGAACTTTTAAATGTTGATGAAAAGAGGGAGGCGATAATTTCATGTACTGGCCAGGGAGGTACAACATCGTTTAGGAGTGAAGAAGAGCAGGATGTGAGTGTGGGGGAGGTGTGAGGCATTACGTAGAATGAAAGGGGTAAAGCAGCTGGAATTGACGGAATCATGACAGAAATGTTAAAAGCAGGGGGATATAGTGCTGGAGTGGTTGGTATTTTTGTTTAATAAATGTATGAAAGAGGGAAGGTACCTAGGGATTGGCAGCGAGCATGTATAGTTCCTTTATATAAAGGAAGGGGGATAAAAGAGAGTGTAAAAATTATAGGGGAATAAGTTTACTGAGTATACCAGGTAAAGTGTAAGGCAGGGTTATTATTGAAAGAATTAGAGGTAAGACAGAGAGTAGGATTGCAGATGAGCAAGGAGGCTTTAGAATGGGTAGGGGATGTGTAGATCAATGTTTACAGTGAAGCATATATGTGAACAGTATTTAGATAAAGGTAGAGAAGTTTTTATTGCATTTATGGATTTAGAAAAGGCATATGATAGAGTGGATAGGGGAGCAATGTGGCAAATGTTGCAAGTGTATGGAATAGGTAGTAAGTTACTGAAGGCTGTAAAGAGTTTTTATGAGGATAGTGAGGCTCAGGTTAGGGTGTGTAGGAGAGAGGGAGATTACTTCCGGTAAAAGTAGGTCTTAGACAGGGATGTGTGATGTCACCATGGTTGTTTAATATATTTATAGATGGGGTTGTAAAAGAAGTAAATGCTAGGGTGTTGGGGAGAGGGGTGGGATTAAATTTTTGGAGAATTAAATGCAAATGGGAGTTGACACAGTTACTTTTTGCTGATGATACTGTGCTTATGGGAGATTCTAAAGAAAAGTTGCAAAGGTTAGTGGACGAGTTTGGGAGAGTGTGTAAAGGTAGAAAGTTGAAAGTGAACATAGATAAGAGTAAGGTGATGAGGGTATCAAACGATTTAAATAAAGAAAATTGGATATCACATTGGAGAGGGGGATTATGGAAGAAGTAAATGTTTTCAGATATTTGGGAGTTGATGTGTCAGCGGATGGATTTATGAAGGATGAGGTTAACCATAGAATTGATGAAGGAAAAAAGGTGAGTGGTGCATTGAGGTATCTGTGGAGACAAAAACGTTATCCATGGAGGCAAAGAAGGGAATGTACGAAGTATAGTGGTACCAACACTCTTATATGGGTGTGAAGCATGGGTTGCAAATGCTGCAGCGAGGAGGAGGCTGAAGGCAGTGGAGATGTCCTGTCTAAGGGCAATGTGTGGTGTAAATATTATGCAGAAAATTGGGAATGTGGAAATTAGGAGAAGGTGTGGAGTTACTAAAAGTATTTGTCAGAGGGCTGAAGAGGGGTTGTTGAGGTGGTTTGGTCATTTAGAGAGAATGGATCAAAGTAGAATGACTTGGAGAGCGTATAAATCTGTAGGGGAAGGAAGGCGGGGTAGGGGTCGTCCTAGAAAAGGTTGGAGGGAAGGGGAAAGGAGGTTTTGTGGGCGAGGGCTTGGACTTCCAGCAAGCATGTGTGAGCGTGTTAGATAGGAGTGAATGGAGACGAATGGTTTTTGGGACATGACGATCTGTTGGAGTGTGAGCAGGGTAACATTGTGTGAAGGGATTCAGGGAAACCAGTTAATTGATTTAGTTGGACTTGAGTCCTGGAAATGGGAAGTACAATGCCTGCACTTTAAAGGAGGGTCTGAGATAGTGACAGCTGGGAGGACTTTTCTCAGCTGTCGTATCTGAGCTCCTCTGCAAAGACAGTGATTATGTATGAGTGTGGTGAAAGTGTTGAATGATGATGAAAGTTTTTTCTTTTGGGGATTTTCTTTCTTTTTGGGTCACCCTGCCTCGGTGGGAGACGGCCGACTTGTTGAAAAAAAAAAAAAAAAAAATATATATATATATATATATATATATATATATATATATATATATATATATATATATACACACCTTACTTAAGGGATTAAAGCAGTCTTGTCTGGTGGTGAAAAAGATCTATATACAGCCTTAATGACACTGGTGTAGTTGTTAGGCATTTAACCCCATTAACAAGCAAACAAACAATGGTATATGATCATGATGTGTGTTGTTTGCCAAATTTTAATGTAGTTTATTTTTCTGTAAATACACATTTGATGAGACTGTATAATCTACTGATATAGCATTAAAAACTAACTTTGTGATGTTTTGTTCCAAGAGTCTTTGTTTTATTATTATCATTTTTTCTGTAACTATGTAACAATGTTAGTTATTGAAATTCTGTTAATAAAACAGTATGTGATGTGTTATAATAAAGCTATTTCAATATAATTGTGTTTTTAAAGCAGTGAAGATTGCACAGAATATATGAATATACTGTTAGATGTGAGGCTTGGCAAAATGATGAATAATTATGATCTGATTTTATTAATGGAAATCACAGTTCAGAAATTCTTAACACTGGATTACTATGTGCATGTGTGTGTGTAAGAGAGAGAGAGAGAGGCTTTAAAATGAGCTGATGTAGGTAACAGCACTTAGCTTGTAATAAAGTTAGGAACCTTTAACCTAGCCTTGTAAAACCCTCACCCTTAACCACACTAGTATCTAAGATAAGCTACTCTTACCTATACTAGTATCTGAGCTAAGCTACACTTACATGCCCACACCACAAACTTTCCTCTTTTATATTTACATGGAAGCCCTAAACTTGTAGCTGTCATACAGAGCTTGGTGAATGGGAGTCAGTCATGCTTGATCCAGGGAATTGAAGGGTAATTCCATTTCCTCTGGATCAAAACCCATTCACCTGCATCGACATCCCTGCCAATGCTGGGTCACCTTACTGTGGTAGTGAGAATTGTGTAGCTTAGCCTGAAGTAGAACCCAGGGCTCTTCAAGTGCCTTCCTAATTTGGCTCAAACAGTGAAGATATTTTCCCCATTCATTAAATTTTGCTAAGGGGGTTCATGGAAGGGATCACCATCTGTTACTCCTTGAAGTGGTCTGCTCCACTCAAAGGACTGTATTGCCAGGTGGACCTTCAGGTGAACTACCTGGTGGCCCATTGGGTAGTTCATCTGGTAGAAGTACAACCTGAGGTCACTGGTTTCAGCAGTGGTGATAAAAGATGTACAATTCTGCATTCTTGCAGGTTTGCCCACATCTATTAGTAGTTGAATACTCCTAACATATTTAGTGCTCCCAGCCTAAATAAGCAGTTTTACAAGTCTTAATATGCTGTTGTGCCTGAGCTATCCTAAAGTTGTGCATGGGATAGAGTACGAAGTGGTCCCTGAAAGACAGCTGCATTCCCTTGTATGTTACCTTCTGACTCCAGTTTGAGTAAAGGTTGATAAGTTTGAAGTGGCAGTTAGAGGCACAACATGGGGAGATATTGCAACTTAACATCCTCCAGGTCTCAAAGGATAGCTTGATAATAAGACTTCTGGTCTTTGGCATGCTTATGCCCTCCTTGTATCATGGTAGCCCAGTGAAAAATGTGTTTGCCACTAGATATCTGAATAAGTGTCATGACATAATTTCCCATTGGTTGGCCAAGCATGTGAGGAGGTTTCTAAATCCTGGAGTGGCTGCAGTTGAAAAGCTTATGTTCTGGTGAACATTAATTCACTAGTCCTCATTCAATCAACAAGACCTTTCCCTATACCTATCTCTCGGGTGGGAAGATCGTGATGTGAAACCATATGTTCCTTTTCCTGTACAATTCTTAAAGGTGCCTACTTATAATATTTGGCCACCAGAGGTGGCCAAATATTATGAGATATTAGGCTCCACATTGTGAAGCCTAATTTGACACTGCCAACTCCTATACTGCACTCTTGCATTGTCACATCTGTGATTGCTCCTATAAGGCTAATACGCCATGTGTTACATATAAGGGATAGTGTGCTATTGTGCCTTATGTTGAGAAACATGATTTTGGAAAGTCCTGTATGAGGGCACACCTCTTGCATCCTGGCCTGTTATATGTGGCCATTTCCACTAACCGCAGGAGCTCGGCTGCTGAGATCCACCTCAGTGGGACGGTTTTACCCCTTACTCAGAGACTCTCTCTTTTCACCTTTTGGGCACATTGATAGTGGCCCCACCACCTGTCCAGGTGAAAACTGGCCCATCCTGCCCCATCCCCCTTATCTGTTCCCATCTCTGGATTGATCGGGCTCTCCTGAGGAAAAGGACACATAGTGGTGTGTCTGCCAGGATAGGCCTGGTGGAAACAGATCAGGGGGAGGTTGGTTGGTTGGTAATGTTTGTCAAGAAACAGGACAAATGTTTTCTGAAGATATACTAAGCAAATTCCCTAAATTTGCTTGTAACAGATAAGTGAACTGTAGATATAAATTCATATGTACAATTGTTAACCCTTTTGGGGCCTAGTTCCTAGGCCTTTTGTGTATCCATATGCTCTTTCGCTACCGTTCACAGGATGGATATGGGGTGCACAATAAACTAGCCACTTCGGTGGCAAAAGCAATATACCTGCTGTCCCTGTTCACCCATCGGTCAAATGGGTACCTGGGTGTTAGTAGACTGGTGTGGGTCGCATCCTAGGGACAAAGTTGAGCTAATTTGCCCGAAATACTCTGCATAACAAGGGGGTTTCTATATAGTAGTATGTCATTGATGTCAGCTAGGCCTTTATACCTTGTATGCGTAAGATAGTGTTATTATTACTTACGACATAATTCGACACAATTTTGCGAGGTACATGGTGAGTACACTAGATTATTTTTTTATTACATTACATTAAGTTAGTGTGGGTTACATTACATTAAGTTAGGCTCTGCTGGGTTACAATAGATTACGTTCAGTTTTTCAACATTTGCTCAACATAAAACTATGTGGCTCAACCCATTGAACAGTTGACAGTTTTAACTATATTTTATTGCCAAATATGTCGAGAAGCAATATTCATCAATTATCATTTTTATGCGTTCTGAAAATTTTATTTATATCATAATAATAATGATTATTATTATTATTATTATTATTACACAAATAACCCGCTCATAGGAAACGACTTGGACCATTAACTAGTTACATACAAGTGCTTCTGTGTGACCAGTTAATGATTCAAGTCGGGAGGTAATGTAGTCTCAAGTTTGTTTGCGAGTTGTAAGTTATTTATGCATTGTTCTTATCACGGTATTGTGCTTTTTTTTACTTATTATTATATTATAATCACTAAGAAGAGCTAAGTCTGTAGGGGTCATACGCTGCCTGGGAATTGGTAGCAATAAGATTTGATCCAAGAAAATGGAAGGTACCTCCAACTCCCTGGATCGTGAGCCTTGCACCGCCATCAAAGAACCTGTCTTGAATAACCAGGAGAAGAAATACAAAATATTCTGTGCCCGATGTAGGTGTATGGCATCTCCGCTGCATCAAAGGCAACCCTGAAACAACAGGGTTGCATCAAAAGCAACCCAGTTGTTTCAGAGGCATAGATTAGTAAGTAAGTTTATTCAGGTATACACAAATACATTTACATACATTATCATACATAGCAGCATATGTGTAGAGAACCTAGGATAACCCAAAAAAGTCAGACAGAGTGACTTATTTCCATTGTGTAACTAATAATAATCTTTATTTCTATAAGTACATGTACAAGATATGCAGGGCTTTACAAGCCTAGGTGACATCGATGGCATACTACTATATAGAAAGCCCCTTGTTATGCAGAGCATTTCGGGCAAATTAGGTCAATTTTGTCTCCAGGATGCGACTCACACCAGTCAACTAACACCCCAGTACCTATTTTATTGATAGGTGAACAGGGACAGCTGGTGTCTTAAGGAAACGTCCTAATGTCTCCACCCGTACCGGGGATCGAACCGCGGACCTCAATGTGTGAGCTGAGTGCGTTAGCAATCGAGCTATGGGACACCTCAAATATTCAGTTTAGGAATCCCACAGAAAAGTGTCCTCAGTCCCACCTTATTCAATATTCTAATTAATGCTTTACTGAATGTTATGCCTAGCCAACCCGGTCATTATATTATCAGCTTCATTTGTGATTCAGTTATTCACTCCACCAGATTCTCCAACACCTGAAGCATCCTTAACCCTGTATTAGATTCGCGTCAGGACCTGCAATAGATCATCTTGCCTAAGAAACCAGGCGCCCTTCCTGAGAGCAAGTCAGTCTGCAGCATTCAGTTGCATGGTGGATCTCGGCTCGAATATGTAACAATAGACAGGTATCTGGGATTTGAGGTCCCGCTACTTTGGAGTTGTTGTCACAAAGCTGTTGCTATTGCAGTGTTGGAAGTGTTGGGGTGTTGGGTAAGACAGTAGCGTCACAGTTCGTGGTGGTTGATACAACCTTGTTAAAGAAGAGCTGGTTCTAAAATCATCAGATATAGAAACATCACAGCTGACTGACAACAGCGCTGGACCTGTTACTCAAGTGAGCCATTGTTTGAGTTTACATCCATTCTTTTGTTTATTCATTGACGAGTACAATTATACAAGCCTAGGTTACATCACTGACACACTATAAGGAAAGCCCCTTCTTATGCGGAGCATTTCGGGCAAATTAGGTCAGTTTTGTCCCCAGGATGCGACCCACACGTCAACTAACGCCCAGGTATCTATTTCACTGCTAGGTGAACATGGAGAGCAGGTGTCTTAAGTAAACACGTCCTAATGTTTCCACCCGTACCGGGGATCGACCCCCGGGCCTCAGTGTGTGAGCTGAGGGAGCCAGCGATCGAACACCTTTAGTTTTAAACTCTAACTTTGATGGATATGACCATGCGAATAGCAGGTGTAATAGTCAGACAGAAACGAGTCAAAAGTATGTAACTGTCAGGTGAGCTAGCGAATTTGTCATATATCAGTCGCCAGTGACAGACTTAAGTCTGTGGCTCAATACGACTGAATAAAGTGGCCAAGGAATAAATCACAGAACAGGTGTGGATTGAACCACTGGCCTGTGGGTTGTCCCATCTGTTCCGTGATGTGTTTACAATCTTGTTATTACGATTTTGCGAGTCATGAAGGCCAAGGAATAAACCACACAAGGAAGTAAACCAATGGCAAGTAAAAAAAGAGCTAAAGCTAAAATGAAACATTGCTTTCGGCTTGTGCTGCAAGGTATTTTCTTAAAATTTGCTTAGTTGTGGGTGATATTCTGTAAGACGGTGAAACAAGACTTATTACTGTTGTTATTTTGTCAGACACTTCTTCAGCATCACATAAATTTGCATTTGTATTAGTCATTTTTATTAATGCGAGCTGCGAGCATATTTTTCATGGCATCTCTGAGGCCTGGTCACTGACCGGGCCAAGGGGGCGTTGACCCCCGAAACCCTCTCCAGGCATATCCTGCCTGTTATTCGGATATAGAGATCCCGTGAGCAGTGTTTGCAGCTCACACTAACAGCAATAATAAAAATCAAGACTGATATGATGTTGAGGAAGTGTCTGACAAAACAATTTGTAAGTTGCTGGAACGTTTGATTAATAAACATTTAGTAGGACTTAGAAATCTGAAGTTTTTTTTCTCTCTCTGTCTCTCTGCCCGAAATGCCCCGGCATGCTAGTGGCTTTCTTTGTACTTAACAAATCAAAATTGTAATTACACATTGTAACCTAAGCAAAGAAATAAAATCTTTATTCTTTTCTTTATTTATCAATTTCATAAGCTTAGCCCGTTCTACCATCAACCTCTTAGTCCGCTAGGATACGAACTTTTGCATCGCCTTCTTTAATAATCAACAGGTTATCGCAATCTTTATTTGATCTCGAAACGTTTATGACAGTACTTGGCGTTACAACATCTTAGCCCAAGCCCATTCCTTAGATCTCCGAGGCAATTTATCACTTCTCCTTAGAAATTTCTTGCCGGAGAGGGGCTTCAGTGTCTGGATAAATTGTAGCTTTTCTCCCCTGACTTTTTTCGGATTGAAGGCATACCTCAAGACTGTGTTCTTTGCACTTGCCCTTTTCCTGCTTGTCACTGACGATCTTTCCCATGTTCTTCCTTCCGCTGTTAGATCGTTTCTTTATGTTGACGAATTTGCTATAGCTTGTGCTGGTGCTGTCTATGTTCACCCATCAGTAAAAAAAAAATGGGTACCTGGGTGTTAGGACTGGTGTGGGTCGCATCCCGGGACAAAATTGACCTAATTTGCCCGAAATGCTCTGCATAACAAGCGGCTTTCTAAATAGTAGTACGTCATTGATGTCAGCTAGACCTGTATACCTTGTACATGTACCTGGAGTTTACCTGGAGAGAGTTCCAGGGGTCAACGCCCCTGCGGCCCGGTCTGTGACCAGGCCTCATGTTGGATCATGGCCTGATTAACCAGGCTGTTACTGCTGGCCGCACGCAGTCCAACGTACGAACCACAGCCTGGCTGTTCAGGTACCGACTTTAGGTGCCTGTCCAGTGCCTGCTTGAAGACAGCCAGGGGCTTATTGGTAATCTCCCTTATGTATGCTGGGAGGCAGTTGAACAGTCTTGGGCCCTTGACACTTATTGTGTTGTCTCTCAACCTATTATTATTATTCTGACTTTTTTAACGGGAACTAACCTATTGCACCAACTTTTATTTCAATTTTACTCTTACACAACCCCCCCCCACTTCCACTAATCCCAAACTCTGCACACGCCTAACCCTCATTCAGTCCTAGCCTTTGTATATTGCTACTAGGGTTCAACCCTCCCCTCAGCGCTGTATGAACTTTAGGAGTTGACGCTTAAATTTATAATACAACTGCTTCTGGCTTATCTCTAGTGGTTTGTGGAGTGTCTGTTACCTTAATCAGATAAATGTTGCCCTCGAAAACATCTTTTGTAATTTATGTTTAAATTTTGTGGCTTCTTTGTTACTGGGTGAAAATTAAGTATGTTTTTAGAAAAATGAAAATGGCTTATATATATATATATATATATATATATATATATATATATATATATATATATAAACAATTATATTTTTAAACATTGATTTATATTATTTTTGTATGCATTTTGTAAGATTTCTATATATAATAGGAATGAATGGCATAAATGTCTGTGACCCAAACCCAGTCATACTGACCAACACAGTAAATGCTGAATTACAGAAAATATCTACCTGGATGACGACTAATAAGTTTACTCTCAATACTGACAAAACCTATTTCATTCAGTTTGGAAACAGAGTTTCAAATGTCCCACTTAACATAACGCTTAATGGATCACCCATCACAAGACTCACAGAGGGAAAATTCCTAGGAATCCACCTTGACAGTAGCCTCAAATTCCAAACACACACACAACAAATTTCCAAGAAAATCTCAAAGACAGTAGGCATACTATCAAAGATACGCTACTATGTGCCTCAAACATCTCTCCTTGCTCTGTATCATTCACTCATCAATCCTTATCTCACCTATGGAATTTGTGCATGGGGATCAACAACATTAAATCACCTTAGACCACTCATAACCCAACAAAAGGCTGCAGTCAGAATAATAACAAATTCCCACTCTAGACAGCATACTCCACCAATATTCGAAAGTCTAAAACTACTCACCGTAAAGAACATTCACACTTATTCTTGTGCCTACTACATACTACATAAAACTCTACACTCTAATATAAACCCTCCGCTGAAAATTCTCCTCACCAACTTTAACAGGACCCATGACCATAACACAAGACACAGATCACTTTTTGATATACTCCGAGTCCATATCACCCTGTGTAAAAACTCTAATCACATAAAAGGCCCCAAAATCTGGAATTCATTACCAGAAAATATTAAAACAACCTTGCCTAAACATCAATTTAAGACTCTTCTCAAAAACCACTTACTCACCCTAAACTAAATACTCATACTGTAAACTACTTTCAATGATGCTCAGTGTTATTTACCCATAATATAATTGCAATATTTACTATTGATATAACCATCTTACAAAACACTTTGTCAAAATGTAGAATCCTCAGATTGTAATTTGAGTAAACTTATTATCTGCTATAAACATAAGCTATGTTTAATTATAACAAAATTATCAATTTCTCTAGTAGTCTATAAGTCGTGATTAAGTCTGCCCATAATGCCATGGCATGATAGTGGCTCTCTTTGCACTTCAAATCTCGATGTAAACTTGCAATGAAATAAAATATTATTATTATTATTATTATTATTATTATTATTATTATTATTATTATTATTATTATTATTATACATATTTACCAAGACTTAAATCCATTTTTTTTTAATCAAAATGATTCCATTGTCTCCATTTCAAGCCTAAGACAAGATTTAAATTTACTCATACATTGCCATATACCTAAGATATGACGTAACGAGCGACTGTCAACGAGTGAAAAGAAAAAAAACTAGGTACTCGAACTGAGGTCTTGCGTGTGGCAGGCCCTTTTCCGTACGATCCGGCCACCAAGGTTTCGGTAGAATGATTTTACCGTCATTGTTATGAAAAGTTAAACCAGCAGCCACAGTCTAAGATGCTACACTGACATGTAGAAGCTTAGTATACATAAGAACATAAGAAAAAAGGAACACTGCAGCAGGCCTACTGACTCATGCGAGGTAAGTCCATCACTCCCCGGCTTAGACCCCTTACATCCCTTTCTAGAATTCATGTTCCAACTATGAATATCGCTTTTTACACAATACAACCAGGAAGGCCTTCACGATCGAAGGTATAATGTAGACTCTAAGAATGAGTTCATGACACACTGACTCAATTAATCATTATGACATGAATGAGGTGTTACTACGTTAGTGTAGGATTGTTAGATTGAAAGACTATTGACTGCAAGAGGGTCATTAGGACAGCATATCACCTATACACCTTTAGTCGAGAATATTTTCAGCCCTTATATTGGGATTAAAGGAACCTCTTATTGTATAATAAAATATACACCTATTAATGTGTATACTGTGTCAGTTCTGGGAACCTCCAGTGGACAGATAATGGCTGATCACGTCGCCGCCATCAAGACGTCTCGAGGGTTATGATATAGGTAACGAAAATAGTGTTTGTTAGCTAAGTAGGTCGTCGAAATTGATAATTTATCGGGGCATGCACACCCTTATGTTACTTAACATAGATTGTTTCAGATTCTAAAAAATAAAGATAGCATTAAAAACTGCATCCGTTACATCTGTTTTGAGTTACTCACGAGAACTTGCAGTTTTGTATTATTTAATATAGCTTGGTACAATATTTTTGTCACTTTTGTGTTATAAATCTTTATATTATGGTATTGTTGGCGGATGGATATTTAGACAGTACATCTACGGTGCTGCTCATAGGCGGACTTGAAAACACATTTTTATGACTAAAAGGCTAGATCATATGTGAATATTTGGTATATAATTGTGTAAGACGGGTACAGGCTGGGGTGTTGTTGAAATTCGATGCCACTTGAGCCGCACTCGGCCGGGTTCTGAAGATGTGTACCCAGATAATGCCAACTCGAGTGATGATCTAATCTGCTTGTGATAATGTTTATGAGAATATTTACCGGCGTCTTGTTTCTAAGTCAGTACCGTCAGGTATATCAGGTATGGACCTTGGTCAGTGGTAGGCTATTTAAAGTCCCACCTTCCCCCAAAAGTGCCACTCCTCTGTTGGACAGGCACCTCGTCGTGGTGGAGTTTTGTAATCAATGTTTTATTGTGACAGTGACAATAGTGAGCCAATTATTAGGTAGTGAGGCGAGTACATCCACTTGGATATACTTGTTTTATCGCACTCAGACATCAATAAGACTCGACCAGTGCAGGAGACAACGCCAGGATGCAGCTGGTGTTGCTCTCTCTCCTGCTGGTCGCCTTCGCCCATGCAGGTCAGTTCTCAAGCTAACACTTACAACTTATATATCCAGTCAAATCTCATTCAGTTCCGCATCTCTCAACACTCAAGGCAAACTTGAATGCCCCACAATACGCCCAGGCTTTCAACCAACGTAATTTGGCGCATTTCAACATCTCTCTACCCATGTCTTGAAAGTCAGCCCATCACGTCATTATAATTCCACCTCACAATCTTCAGTCCCTGGACCCATTATGTACCTCTGCAATCTGTAAATATCTTCGTAACTTGTCATGATTGTGACCAGATCTATCTGGAGTTCATTACCTTTGTAAGTTGCTCAGCTATCAAACCTTTGGGACCCAGTCCCTGGACCCATTATGTACCTCTGAAATCTTTGGACTACCGCCCGCAGGATGGGTATGGGGTGCATAATAAAGATATTAAACTTGCAAACACTCTTCAACATTTGCACCTCACTTCTTAGTCCATAGTTACCACCACTTCTTAGTCCATAGTTACCACCACTTCTTAGTCCATAGTTACAGGCTCATATTTCTCAGAACACATCTAGACCTAACAGGATATTCACCAAGATGTGTACATCTCACATTAAAGTATATTTTTGATAATAGTGCACAGGTGATTTGCAGTTTTAAATGAATTACAGTCAGTAAACTTTAAGTCTGACAGACTGAACGTGGGCTCTTTTGTGATTAAGTCACGTCTTCAAGCACTTCAGGGACTTACAAAAGGTACAATAACTACCCTATAATTTCCAATAAAAAATTCCTAATTTATGAAATCATTGATTCTCAGTTCTATGTGTGTGAGCCATCTTAATGCCCACGCGTAATTGCTCGCATAAGCATATACCACTTGGCTTGGGAATGCATCTCCAATAATAACATAGGTGTCTGTGGGAAAATAAGTTCCAGATTCTGAACACTCGACTTAACAATTTTTAGGAACGCATTAATGGTGTAATTTGAGGCCCGATTGTGTATACATACAGTAGTACCCCAGCTTATTAAAAGTTACATTCTAACTTTTTCATATTATATTATACAAACTGATAGTACAAAGGATGGATATGTTGTGTCACACATCTTTTTAACTGCAGACTGGTATTCATATAACTATTATTTTCTCACCCATGTGTCTTTTGGACCATGTTTGTAAGCGAGAATCAATGTAATTTATATTTATAAGATATGATCTGACTGTGTGTGTATGTGTGTGTGTCACGCACGCGCACGCCATGACTCGACCACTGCAACCACATATAGGTGAGTACACCCACATGTACACACCAGGCCAAGTGTCTACCGACAAGCGCCTTTGATAAATGGTAACACACACACACACACACACACACACACTGCATATTCTTGGACTGTAAGAAGGCTTTCGACACAGTTCTGCACAAGAGATTAGTGCAAAAGCTAGAGAATCAGGCAGGAATAACATGAAAATCACTGCAAATGGATTAGAGAATACCTAACAGGAAGAAAATAACGAGTGAAGGTACGTGATGAAGTGTCAGAGTGGGCGCCTGTGACAAGCGGGGTTCCACAAGGGTAAGTCCTAGGGCCGGTGCTGTTTCTGGTATATGTCAATGACATGACGGAAGAGATAGTTTCAGAGGTGTCCCTGTTTCCAGACGATATGAAGCTAATGCTGAGAATTCAAACGTAAAAGGTAGTCATGTAGGACTACAAAAAGATCTGGACAGGCTGCAAGCCTGGTCCAACAATTGGCTTCTGGAGTTTAACCTCACCAAGTGCAAAGTCATGAAGATTGGGGAAGGTCAAAGAAGACCGCAGACGGAGTACAGGCTAGGAGGGTCAAAAGCTGCAAATCTCACTCAAGGAAAATGATCTTGGGGTCAGTAGTATCATAACGAGCACATCTCCTGAGGCGCACATCAACCAAATAACTGCTGCAGCATACCTAAGAATAGCGTTCCGACACCTGAGTAAGGAGTCATTCAAGACACTGTACACAGTATACGTCAGGCCCATCTTGGAATATGTAACACCAGCATGGAACCCACACCTGGTCAAGCACGTCAAGAAATTAGAGAAAGTGCAAAGGTTTGCAACAAGTCTAGTCCCAAGGCTAACTGGTATGTCCTACGAGGAGAGGTTAAGGAAAATCAACCTGGCGACACTGGAGGACAGGAGGGATAGTGGGTACATGATAACAGTATATAAAATACTGAGAAGAATTGACAAGGTGGATAGGGACAGTGTTTCAGAGATGGGACACAACAACAAGAGGTCACAACTGGAAGTTGAAAACTCAGATGAGTCACAGGGATGTTAGGAAGTACTTCTTTAGTCACAGAGTTGTCAGGAAGTGGAACATTCTGGAGAGTGATGTAGTGGAGGCAGGATTCATACATAGCTTTAAGAAGACGTACGATAAAGCTCGTGGAGCAGGGAGAGAGTGGACCTAGTAGCAACTAGCGAAGAGGCGGAGCGAGGAGCTGTGAATCGACCCCTGCAACCACAAATAGGTGGGTACACACACACACCACACCGAAAATCAGGATTACTATATTTTAAATCATTATTCTCCCATCAACCTTTCTATGTGCGAATATGTTAGTTCCGATAACTAACCAGTGATAGTGAACTATTTACGTGTTTATCATCTTAATGGATGAAATAAGTGTTTATGGTCATTTTAGTATACTCTAAAGTTAATTAGTTAACTTGATTACAATCTTGGACAGTCGGTTAGCAGTTTGAGAGGTTAAATCACCACCACCAGATGTAGATCATGCTAAATATAAACTTTGTCAAAAGGATAATTGTCACACCTTGCGTCATTATATGCTGGAATGCGATAAAATAAAGAATTCGGAGACAATTCACTCCTTAATATTCAAGAAATGTCAAAGTATTTTACGTACAGTAGTATATTAGGTACCTGTCCAGCTTCCTCTTGAAGACAGGAAGCTGGACAGGTACCTAAAGTCAGTACCTGACCAGCCGGGCTATGGTTCGTACGTCGGTTTCCGTGCGGCCAGCAGTAACAGCCTGGTTAATCAGGCCCTGATCCATCGCGAGGTCTAGTCATGGACTGAGTCACGGGGGCGTTGACCCCCTATACACCCTCCAGGTATACCAACCATTTTGGAAAAATACCCTGACTTTGCCCACTGTAAATGACGTATAACCACTTAAACTTTTTTTTTCACAAGCATACTTTGCTAAAATCTAAGGTAATGTTTATGTAATTTTTTGTGACCTAATTCATGTCTGCATAAGTAACTCATTACGATTTTAACCAGATATAAACATGTAAATAGTTCATTACCATTGTAATTTGTTTAGCTATCAAAACTGGGGACCTGTCCCTGAACCCATTATGTGACTGTAATCATTTGACTACCACACAGACGATTTGTATTGGGTGGAGAATAAAGATATTAAACTAGCTAAAAACTCCGCACTTGCCTTGTAAGGAGGTGGGTAGTTTTTAGTTTAATATCTCTATTTATTATCCCCCCCCATTCCCACCCTGGGGTCGGCAGTCAAAAGATTACAGAGGCACATAATGGGTCCAGGGTGTGGGGCACTCATTCTCACCTGCTTTGTCAGGAGGTGGGTGTGGGGCATTCGGCTCCCTGCACCTGCCTTGTCAGGAGGCGAGTCTAAATCCTTAGATAAAAAATCCATTTGCCGCTATCGAAGCACCTTGAAGGGAATGTTTATGTTGGCTCCTGATCTTTCCACGTCTCAGCAGAAATCCTTTGTTATCGCCTTTCAAAATCCTCGTGGAACCTATAGAATGTTAGATTTGACTTAGCATTTTGCTGATTGATATCGCACAACAAGCAATAATCATTGCAGAGGTTGAGGAAGATGGGAGAATCTCACGCATGTACGTGTGGGATGTGTTCATGGTTGTCAATACAGCTTAGCATTAATATATGTTTGACAAGTAAACCTCAATACATGTCGTCCTGCCTGGGAATCAATCTGAGGATCCTTTGATTGCGAATCCAGCTCTCCACCATTTCAAATGTTTTAAATTACTGTGCATCGTCCTTTAACAAACTAAAGGGCTGGTATGATCTATTTAAGTTCAGCCATTAAGATTCCTGGTATCAGACTGCTATCGTACACTGAACTTAGGCTGACAGCCTTAGTTACCCCACATGAGTAGACGATACCAGATACCACGAGATAATACCTATCGTATACTGACCTCTCGAGACTTGCCCACTTCATATCCTGGTGTTAACATTATCGCTGCTAGTCCATGTTGATAAGAGAACAGCCTAAGGCACTCTTGTTAAGTCTCCAGGGCAGCTGGGTGTACTCAGGTCGTCCTCACATGAACATCACAAGCGTAGTGTTTCCAACGATATATACACCTGTAGGGTATTCCCTGCTTCAGTATATGTATATATGTAATTTGTGATATTATACTTGTTTATTTGTTGGTTGGTTTTATATAATAGTCCAGTAACACGTTTCGGTCTTTCCTTCCTGGATCTTTATCAATTCACAAGTAACTTGATAATGGTCCAACAAGGAAAGACCGAAACGTCGCCTGAAGTTTCTTTTCTAAGTGAGGCATGTAATTATATTAATGACAGTTAATTATATGTTAATTTAGAATAATTTTGGTTAAATTAAATTACCCTAACCTAACCTTAGTGGGCCAGTCGGATGTAGCGCTTTTTGTGGATACATTTTAATTATTAATTGGGTTATCTCAGATATCATTAATAAGTAATCGAGAGAACTCTGGCCTTCCCTGCTGAGTGGTAACTCGCACCCATGCAAGGAACACTAACATCAGTGATCATTTGCGTTATCTGTGGTACATAGATAACGCAAGTGGTTTTTTACCCATCGTAGCTCATCAAAATAACTCTTCAGAGTGTTTTAGAGAGAAGCTGATAAATTGGTTGTCATGGTGGGTCTTTTGTGTGTGTGTGTGTGTGTGTTTTTGAATGAGGTTCAAGTGGTGAATCATTAATATTGTTGACGTTTCCTCACACTCCTCAGCTGATAACAATATGGGTATGTTATCACAGCCTCAAGTGTCAAACTTGTCATCACCCATAAAATTCATGAGATATTTATCTGGCTGTGATTTTCGTTTTGGGTATCATATTCTCTTCACGTGTTAATTATTTATTAGGAATATATTTGATTGGGATTTTCTTCTTTTATACGAAATTTGTGGTACTGCGTGCGGCCAGCAGTAACAGCCTGGTTGATCAGGCTCTGATCCAACATGAGGCCTGGTCACAGACCGGGCCGCAGGGGCGTTGACCCCTGGAAGTCTCTCCAGGTAAACTCCAGGTAGTCCACTGCTCATTGACTGTTATTCATCCTCCTTCCCCCTCCCCCCAAAAAAATATTTGCTAAAAATGTAATTCATTTCATTTTGACCGTCTCAGAGGAAACTTACACAGGTTAGCATAGGCACCACTGTGTCCACAGATAAACAACAGTGTTCTGGTACCGTGATTTATATTAAATTTCAATGATTAAAGCAAGAACTATGTTTGTATTGACGTTGGTAGAATTACCGACAATATGTCAACGGCTTGACAAAGCTCCTGGAGAGCAAAACGTTGCCACAGTAAAATATCACATTAGTTGCACTTGTGTCCTTTTACTTATCAAAGCTATGTTTACCTAAGACCTCATCACACAGGATGTTGTCTCTACAATAGTCTCACTGCATTGTGAGTTCCACTTCAGAGTTTCCAGTACGTCTGTAGCTTCTTATACACAGGAACCGCTAATTACTTAGGATGGTTCATTATTTCATTCATAAAGTATGACTATAGCATAAATTTACAGTATAATGGGCCTAACTTAGACAGAGGCGAATATAAAGATCCAGAGGCCCTAAGCAGAACGGCATTTAGGGTTTATAGATAAATGGTCCAGAGAACCGACAAGTTGATAATTTAGACACATGTGCAACGTGTGTCTGAATTAGGGACTGATTACCTCAAACTCATTCTGATCTTCATCATTTCTCAGTGGTCAGCACTGTAAGTGGCCACTTAGTGCTCTCAGTGATCAGCACTGTAAGTGGCCACTTAGTCCTCTGTGGTCAGCACTGTAAGTGGCCACTTAGTCCGTTCAGTGGTCAGCACTGTAAGTGGCTACTTAGTGCTCTCGGTAGTCAGCACTGTAAGTGGCCACTTAGTCCTCTCAGTGGTCAGCACTGTAAATGGCCTCTTAGTCCTCTCAGTGGTCAGCACTGTAAGTGGCCACTTAATCCTCTGAGGGGTCAGCACTGTAAGTGGCCATTTAGTCCTCTCAGTGATCAGCACTGTAAGTGGCCACTTAGTCCTCTCTGTGGTCAGCACTGTAAGTGGCCTCTTAGTCCTCTCTGTTATCAGCACTGTAAGTGGCCTCTTAGTCCACTTATCGGTAAATCCACCACTGATCTTAGATATTATCTGATCACTATAAACAAAATAACAGTTAAGACTGGCAATTTATTATATATATATATATTTTTTTACTTCCAGAGGCTGATCCGGTGTGTGCCCTCACCTGTACAACTATAGGTAAGTAAACATTTTTGCACTCAAATTTGTGTTTTAGTAAAAAAAAAAAAAACTATTTTGTCTTTCAACATAATGTAACTGCAATTCAATACTCAGAAGTTAAAAGATGGCCTATAACACTTGTTATATATATATATATATATATATATATATATATATATATATATATATATATATATATATATATATATATATATATATTAAACTGTGAATATTAAAATATATCTTATGTATATTTGCTGCGAGTTTGCTTTAATCCCTGTTTTAGAGATTAAAGTAATTATCCCTTGTGGTAATCTACCTGTCACTGCTTTTTATTAATTTAAAAAATGGTTATAATTATAACCTTAGCTTCTAAAGAGGTGGACTAGTAAGCCAGTAGAAGGCCTCGGTCAGTGGCAGGTCGTCATATGACTGAGATCCGCGTCAGGAAACACTTGTCCTGTTTCCTGACCAATCTTACCTAACCTAGCTTTTTTAATAAACTATGTTCAGGTGAGGACGGAGGTGGAGTGAAGTACGAGGCAGGAATGCAGTACAAATACAAGTATGAAGGACAAGTACTTACTAAGGCACTAGTGACTAGCAGTGAGGAGTCGAGAATGTCTGTCAAAGCTGACGTCATCATTACAGCCAACACACTGTGCGACCTCAAAATGCAGGTGAGTTAAATTATTGTTTGTAATTATATTTTGTTGCCACTTTTGTGCCACAGTGACATAGCAAGCTTTGTTTGTATTATCACCTTGTTGAACAAGAACCTGCTTTAAACCCATGTTGCCCTGGACTGTGTAACTGATGGGTATCTAGTATTTACGTAACGGTAGGCCTACCACACTGGCCCTCAGTTCTTATAGTATACCCGCTGCCACCACTGTAATTCCCGTTTTGCGTCCCTTGCCTGTGTTAGCCGTACTCACCTATTTGAGATTGTAGGGGTGAGTCACAGCTCCTGGCCCCGTCTCTTCACTGGTCGCTACTAGGTCCACTCTCTCCCTGCTCCATGAGCTTTCTCATACCTTTTCTTAAAGCTATGTATGAATCCTGCCTCCACTACATCACTCTCTAGAGAGTGTGTGTGTACTCATCTATTTGTGGTTGCAGGGGTCGAACCACATCTCGTGGGTGTGCGTGGGTGAGACAATGTATTATAATTAATTTTATTTTATTGTTTTTCTTTATTAGATCGTCAGTTTGGCCGTAGAAGATGTTTCAGATGAAGATTCTAAGTGGTTCAGAGAAGTTATCCAGCAGTATGATTTACACTTCAGGTAAGTACTGTAAGATTTATTTACGCCTTAAAAAAGTACTGTACAATTTATTTACACTTCAGGTAAGTACGGAAAGGTTTCACGAGTAAAACACATGCAATATTAAAACCCATTATTGAACAAGAAACATTATAGTGTTACTGTTTTTAGGCCAAATTAGAGCCTTTCAAGTGTACACGAAATTGTTGACTTAGAGCCTCTGTCTAACAGAGGAACTCATCATTCATAAGTAACCACTCAAAAAAGTCGTAGTTTCTTCCCGGGAAGAGTAAATAGTTGAGATGTGAAGCAGTGTCGTTCTAGACCTTGGAGTGGCACAAAATCCCTCGTTAGTAGCAATAATGACTGTATAGACTCGCATTCACTCATAGCAAAAGCCTATGAAAATTATGAGAATTTATGAGTAGAAAATGTTTAGAATGTGCCAAACTTTATCATACTAGAAGCATATGGAATTCCCTCCTTTACAAAAGGTTAAAAAGTATCTCTATTGATGAAACGTTTTGCCTGCACTGCAGACTTCGTCAATCGGCTACATAAACAATTGCAATCCTAGATACAGTAATCGAAGTGAAAATGTAGTTTGAGGTAATCCATCCCTCAGTTTTGTTAGAAGACAGTAGGCGAAGTGGAGAGCTGCTTTGAGGTATCAGCCCGGAATAAAATCAGTCTTTTAGCTTAAAGCAAATGCAGGTACAGGTACAGGTAGGTTCTCCAGGACGTCCTGGCCAGGGTCTTCTTCATGTGGTGACCCAGTAGTGGCTCCCCATAGATTAGAGATTTAGATTTTGCCACCGAAGTGGCTAGTTTATTGTGCACCCCATATCCATCCTGTGGACGGTAGCGCAAGAGCATATGGATACACAAAAGGCCTAGGCACTAGGCCCCAAAGGGGTTAACAATTGTACATTTGGGTTTATATCTACATTTCAATTATCTGTTACAAGCAGGTATCTTATTTCATGAATAAGATATCTTGACATGTCACATAGGTTATTATATTGTCTATCTCTATATTCCTCAATAAGTGCACAATTAAGCACATAGTGTTCAAGACAGTGACCATATGCCTGATCACATAATTTGCATTTAGTTTGATCATCATCTGTGTCTCCCAAACTGTCAGAAGTACCTGTAGCCAAGCCTAAGCCTGGCCACTACAACATCAGTCAGTCTGTTCACATTGCAAGTTGCTCCACAAACATGCCCATCTGTGCTCGCATTATCATGAGCACAGATAGGCACGTTCATGGAAATTAATTTGGATTTATATCTACAGTTCACTTATCTGTTACAAGCAAATTTAGGAAATTTGCTTAGAATAAGTGGTATCCTACCTTCACTAATAAGATATCTTGACATGTCACATAGGTTATTATACTGTCTATCTCTATATTCCTCAATAAGTGGACAATTCAGCACATAGTGTTCAAGACAGTGACCATATGCCTGATCACATAATTTGCATTTAGTTTGATCATCATCTGTGTATCTCCCAAACTGCCAGAAGTACTTGTAGCCAAGCCGAAGCCTGGCCACTACAAGGCTTCGGCAATAGGTCATGGTCAACTGTGTCAAATGCTTTTCGTAGGTCTATGAAAAGTCCAAGGAAAATTTCATTTTTTTCGAGTGCCGAATATAGTATTAGTTCAAGCATATGTATAATTGCGTCATTAGTACGTTTTTTCGGTCTGAATCCAAACTGATTTAGGAGTAGACTTGTTTGTTAATTAATTTTTCAAAGATTTTAGATAGTTGGGACAAATTTAATATAGGCCTATAGTTCAGTTCCGTTGGATCACCTCCTTTGAGGATCAGGGTGACCCTTGCTGTCTTGAGTATGGATGGTCAGGGTGACCCTTGCTGTCTTGAGTATGGATGGTCAGGGTGACCCTTCTAAGTCTTAGTATGGATGGTCATGGTGACCTTGCTGTCTGAAGTATGATTTCAGGGTGACTTGTTTGTCTTAAGATTTTGGATGGTTGGGTGACCCTATGTTCGTCGTTGAGTATGGATGGTCAGGGTGACCCTTGCTGTCTTGAGTATGGATGGTCAGGGTGACCCTTGCTGTCTTGAGTATGGATGGTCAGGGTGACCCTTGCTGTCTTGAGTATGGATGGTCAGGGTGACCCTTGCTGTCTTGAGTATGGATGGTCAGGGTGACCCTTGCTGTCTTGAGTATGGATGGTCAGGGTGACCCTTGCTGTCTTGAGTATGGATGGTCAGGGTGACCCTTGCTGTCTTGAGTATGGATGGTCAGGGTGACCCTTGCTGTCTTGAGTATGGATGGTCAGGGTGACCCTTGTTATTGAGTATGGATGGCAAGGTGGGAGATTCAGTGGAATTTGTTAAAAAGAGTTGCAATAATTGGTGACAATACTTAAGAAGCTTTTTTTATACATGAGTGGTGGTAAGTTGTTTAGGTCTCCTGTCTTATTCTTTAGTGTTTTGATGATGAGCGAGATTTCAGTAGGGTTTGTTGGGGCTAGAAATAGAGTATTTGGGTAGTTACCAGTGAGGTAGTCTTTTGGCTAAATGTTTGTGTTTGGGAGTTTGCTTGCCAGCTTTGTTCCTATGGTCGAGGAAAAGACATTAAGTGTGTCAGTATCTGTTGGCTTAAGGAGAGGTTCTTCTGGTTTCGTTAAGTTAATCACTCTGTTGAGAGAGCTTTTTAGATCCTAGAATTTCAGATAAGGTTTTCCAGGTCTTTTTCATATCATCTCTTATGTCAAGAAATCTGGTTTCGTAATACTTTTTTAGACCTTATTAGATTAATTAGTAATGACGAGTAACGTTTTGCCAGATCCTTTGTTATTAGACCCATTCTGTACTGTTTTGTATATAGATGTTTTTTTATCAATAGATTTGAGGATGCTCTTAAAATATTTAGGGTACTATTGCATTTTGTGGTTACCCTAATCAACTTGGCATATTACTGTACTAGGTTATGACAAGAATTGAATATGTTCTGTAGCATTATTTTTAAATAAAACAATCCTGCTTAATAGTCTCTGTCTAATGATTAGCTTGCCCAAAATGCATTTACAAACTAGTGCCTAACAAAGTTTTATTACATATAAACCACACTATCCTTGTATAGCATAAAAAGAAATAAAAATCTGAATTTAAATGTTCATTTACAAATAAACTAACTTCTCTTTTTCACCCTTGGCACTAGCTATCAGGAAGGAAGAGTGGCACACTTATGTCCTTATGATGAAGAAGATGTTATTGCCACAAATTTTAAGCGTGGAGTTCTCTCTGCTCTCCAGGCAGCAATAACTGATGTTGCAGATATGAAAGAAGTTATTGTAGATGAGGTCAGTGATGTACTTTATGATGTTTATGAGAGATTTATAGAACTATACTATAGTATATATATATAGTATATATATACAGTGGTACCCCGGTTTACAATATTTTTTCGTTCCAGAATGCTGTTCAAGTGCCATTACCAAACAAATTTATCCCCATAAGGAATAATGTAAAATAGACTAGTCCTTTTAGACCCCCAAAAATACACTTACAAAAGCATTTAATAAAAATAACTTACATAAAAGGGCGAGTTTGGGGACCATCGTAAACCGGGGTACCACTGTATATATGTATATATATATTCTGTGGTCAATAATAGCCCGCATGGGCTAAAAGATAAAGAAGCAAATACAAAGTGGGAGTTGTCACAGTTGCTTTTTGCTGATGACACTGTGCTTTTGGGAGATTCTGAAGAGAAGCTGCAGAGGTTGGTGGATGAATTTGGTAGGGTGTGTAAAAGAAGAAAATTGAAAGTGAATATAGGAAAGAGTAAGGTGATGAGGATAACAAAAAGAATAGGTGACGAAAGATTGGATATCAGATTGGAGGGAGAGAGTATGGAGGAGGTGAATGTATTCAGATATTTGGGAGTGGACATGTCGGCGGATGGGTCTATGAAGGATGAGGTGAATCATAGAATTGATGAGGGCAAAAGGGTGAGTGGAGCACTTCGGAGTCTGTGGAGACAAAGAACCTTGTCCATGGAAGTAAAGAGGGAATGTATGAGAGTATAGTTATACCAACGCTCTTATATGGGTGTGAAGCATGGGTGATGAATGTTGCAACAAGGAGAAGGCTGGAGGCAGTGGAGATGTCATGTCTGAGGTCAATGTGTGGTGTGAATATAATGCAGAGAATTCGGAGTTTGGAAATTAGGAGGAGGTGCGGATTACCAAAACGATTGTCCAGAGAGCTGAGGAGGGGTTGTTGAGGTGGTTTGGACATGTAGAGAGAATGGAACGAGACAGAGTGACTTCGAGAGTGTATAAATCTGTAGTGGAGGGAAGGCGGGGTAGGGGTCGGCCTAGGAAAGGTTGGAGGAGGGGGTAAAGGAAGTTTTGTGTGCGAGGGCTTGGACTTCCAGCAAGCATGTGTGAGCGTATTTGATAGGAGTGAATGGAGGCATATGGTTTTTAATACTTGACGTGCTGTTGGAGTGTGAGCAAAGTAACATTTATGAAGGGATTCAGGAAACCGGCAGGCCGGACTTGAGTTCTGGAGATGGGAAGTACAGTGCCGGCACTCTGAAGGAGGGGTGTTAATGTTGCAGTTTTATAACTGTAGTGTAAAGCACCCTTCTGGCAAGACAGTGATGGAGTGAATGATGATGAAAGTTTTTCTTTTTCGGGCCACCCTGCCTTGGTGGGAATCGGCCGATGTGTTAAAAAAAAAAAAAAAAAAAAAAAATGGCGACAAAAACTCAGGAGATTAATTGAACTGTATATTTTGACCCACTTCTGGGATCCTCTTCAGCAGATGAGGAAGAGGTTCCCAGAAGGGGGTCAAAATATACAGATCAATTAATTTCCTGAGTTTCTTTCACCATATGGGTTATTATTGAACATTCACAAGTGTTCATTACGCTTTAGTTATGTACAGAAAAGCCAGTAGATTTTAGATTATGAAATTCTGTATTTCCAACTGTAGATTTTTGTTATAGGGTGATGTGTCTGGGATGTGCAAGACTAGATACACTGTGAAAAACCAGGACTCGATTATTACCAAAACTAAGCACAATTGTCGATCAAATGGCTACCTTCCTAACGTCCCCTACTCTCACTACTCTACAGATGACTTCAAGCTTCAACTTCCTTTCTTCAGGTGAGTCCAGTTGCTGTATAATGCTTATTATGTTTACAGTATTAGGAAGTTCAGATTGTTTGAAGACCACATGACCTCAACACTCATGAAAGCACTTTTGTGGAAAAAGTAAATTAGGAAGCCTTTTACTTATTTGTGTCTACTTTCTTTATAAAATTTTCCCTACGTTACATTGTCCTCCCAAGTACTACTGTACTATTTTCCTTTTTTTGTCTTCCCTTTTTATTTTAAGTTAAGATTTCATTCGGATTTTTAACCCCGAAGGGTTATCCACCCTCAAGGACTGTCTGTCTTATTTCCATTGGTGTTTTCAATCTTGTCCCCCAGAATGCAACACACACCAGTCGACTAACACCCAGGTACCTATTTGCTTCTAGGTGAACAGGACAACAGGTGTAAGGAAACGCGTCAAAATGTTTCCACCCCACCGGGAATCAAACCCGGGCCCTCCGCGTGTGAAGCGAGAGCTTTGCCAGCCAGACCACGGCTGGCCTATATTTTTTCTTATGTTATCTTATTTCCCAATTTTCTGCTAATAGAATTGAAGATTCTATTTCATAACAGGGCCAATAGTCTAGTACAGTATCACTGTCTTATAAAATTAGATTATCGAGTTTAGTGTTTATACATGTGGCTCATATATTCTTAACTCTAACCTGAAGTCATCTCCGGAGATTAATTACTCTATGGATTTATCGATATCTAGACGTAACCAGACGTGCCAGATGCATCTTCATGCAGGTGTTTGGGACCGTGTGGAATGTATGGAAGAAATGAAAGTAGATGGTCTCTTCACAGCATCTCACCCAGACCTCTCTCTAGCATCTGTCACAGTTTCTTCCAGTCTCAACCTTCAAGCAGGACCTGAAGCATCGCAGGGAAATTTTTCCAAGTGTAAGCAAAATAATAATTCTATATTTTATTACTCAGATATGATGCATTTCTTTACAAATGCAAAATCATTAGTGTTATGATACTTTTATTAGTTATCAGAAACACTATTCATAACTGATTTCATAGCCTGAGTTTCTCCATTTCCCTATTAGTCATTCTCTCTTTCAACTTCAGAAATTTGAAGATTATAACATCGATGCCTTCTCATTGTCCTCTTCAACTAACAGTTTGTGTTGTGCTATCTTACAGTAATTTTTGTTGTATTGTGCACACAACTACATTGTATTTAAAAATATTAATAGTCTTAATAATTGTTTGAAATAATGTAAACCTTAATCCAACTCATAGAAATCATTTTCAGATGGCTACCAACAAAAAAGAGATTCACTCATCATGGACCTTAAAGGAGCTGTCCACTCTGATAGATCAAGGAAGCTTCGAGGTGATGATCTTAGAGAACAAGTAAGTTTATAGGCAAATAAATGATAATGCAGATAAATGTCACACATTAAAAGTGAAGATATAGAATAAGTAGATCCACAGTAGTGTAAAATCAGTATCTGTATTTTGTTATTAATGAAAGAGTTAATTTTTCTCATAACATTCCTTAGGAAAGTATACATAACAGTTATTTGATTAAAATGTAAGCTATAATAATGTTTTCCCTCCCATGTCCTAGTTCAAGTACTCAATGTATAGTTTGTGATGCTGGGAACCTCCGATGGTAGCATGCATTTTTTTTTGTACAGGATTGAATTTCCAAATTGTAAGGTCTCTGAAATATTTGATGTAAGCTTATTTTAACATTCTTTTCATTTCATATTAATAATGCAGAACTTTAGACAGCAGCAGTTTGAATGAAGTCATGGCAGTAATAATTTAACATTTTATTACCATCAGGTTGATTCAGCACTAGAGATCCTTTCATCATCATTGAAGGTGAATTCAGATCTGGAACTGCAGCGACCTCATGCATTCTCTAATCTTGTTAACCTCTTGGGACGCTTCACTCAAGAGGAGGAGCTGGATGATATCTGGGATACATATAATGCTAAGGAAGGCTATAGGTATGCTATAAAGCTCTGATATTTTGACATCATTACAACCAAAGAATTGTTTTATTTGGAATGTTTTTCTTTCTTATTTTTCCATACTTCAAATTGTGAATGTTTGTCAAAGGGAAATGACATGTGAAATACAGTTAGATTGGTAGAACGAGATGAACAGGTTGCAGAGGTGGAAATGCAAAGGGTAGTTGTTGTATAGAGAATTTAAATTATTAAAGAATTAATGATGTTAACCTATCTTTTAATGCTATTGTATAAATTATTAAATGTTAAAAGAAGAAAAACTTTATGAAAGCATTTCTTCTTTTTTTGAGTGACTCTTAAGACACCTACTGTCGCTGTTCACCTAGCAGTAAGTAGGTACCTGGGTGTTAGCCGACTGGTATGGGTCACATCCTGGGGGACAAATTACTCCAAGTTGTGGGAAATGCTCTGCATAACCCTGCCTCAGTGGGAGACGGCTGATGTGTTAAAAGATTGTGCGTATTATAATACGTATTAATGGAATTTGTATTAGTAGACTTGCCTAGCTGTGCTTACCTAGTTAAGTGTTTTTAGGGAATGAATTCCAGCTCCTGGGCTTTGCCTTAATCATTAATCTGTCAGTGTGATTCATCCCTTACAACCCAATAGCCTATGTCATATTATATTATATTAAAATGAAAATGCAGTACAGTAGTTATACATACGACATGACTACATTTTGAGTTTGATCTTATTATAATACAGATATAATTTGATGCAATATAAGAATCAGAAGAAAGCCACAAATTATGCAAATGTATTTCAGGCAAACTAATCATAAGGCTTACTACTAGTATCCATTCCATTTTAATGGAATGGAATGAATTTAAGTGGAAACTGTTTGGACTGGTTTAAATGCAGTGACAATCAACTCCCTAAGCAACACTAGACAGTGGCAAAATGCCTATGCATAAAACATGCTGGGAAGACAGTGCCTGGTTTGTTTACTTTGTGAGTGTAATGTTGCACCATTGTGGTTCAGGCATGATTGACCAAACACCCAAAACATGTTCACATGTAGTTAGTATTAATTTGCTAATATTTTCAGTGAGAAAAATAGCTAAACTATTATTATCATAAATACAGTTTGCTCTTTTAATAGTATTAATAAAAAAGTATGTATTTATACATGTGAAACAGGAACTCATTTTCTTTCAGAATGCACCAAATAGAATTATGATCCAAACAATTGTGTGCATTTAGTGATTAAAGCACCTTTTTATAATGGAAATAGCAAACATTTGCATTACAGTGCTCTCCTTACAGCACTACATGCAGTCTCTCCCAAAAACATACATACAACATCAAAGCAAAAATCCCTGGAAGGGTAGTTGCCACAGTCTATTGTAATACATAAATAAATGCATTCAACTGACCCCTTTCTCACACTCTTAATCTGGCCAGGTGCCATCACCCATGCCTTGCTCCTTGGATTTGTTAACAAAGTACTGTCAAGGTTCCTAACATAAATTAAAATAGGCTTGATGGTACCTTATAAGGTAGTCTAATAGTCAATGTATACATTGACTGTTAAACTGTTTTGACAGAAGTGTTTGGTTAAATTAAATAAACTAAGAAATTTAGTAAATAGATCAAAATAAGATCATAATGCACAGGCTACCTAAGGATTTTCATGACATATTCCTTAAGTAAAGATATCTTCTAGTGCAATCACAACTCTTGAATTAGTTTCCATCTCATTCACAATGCATCGTTACTCTGATAGTTTAATATCTTTATTATGCACCCCATACCCATCCTGTGGGCGGTAGTCAAAAGATTACAGAGGTACATAATGGGTCCAGGGACTGGGGCCCAAAGTTTTGATAGCTGAACAAGTTACAAAGGTAATGAACTTTACATGTCTATATCTGGTTACAATCATGACCAAGTTACAAAGGTAATGAACCATCTACATATCCATACATGGTCACAATCATAAACAAATTACAAAGTAATGAGCCATTCACACGCCCACACCCGGTCACTGATAAAATACTATGACATAGAGTATGATAACAGTTGATGTCCTGTTTCAGGATCTTAATCATAATACAGACTGTAAAGTTTATGGCAATGGGCTCATCAGCAAACATTATTGCAGCATGATATCCAATGTGGAATAAATAGTGGTCATTCCCAGGTCCCCTCACTATTTTTTCCATAATTTCAGCTGATACACTTTTATGAAGAAAAAGTATTTGCCTGTTTCCAACCTGAGGAGGGTTTTACAGGCTGGAATAAATTATATAGCTTTTTTTTTTTTTAGCTTATTGTCATCTTGTGTAGAAGGGAATGCATTGGGTATAGATGAAGAGATAGCAAACACTTTACTAGAGGAAATATTATTTCTACGTTTTTTCCTTTCTTCTTATTAAGTTTTTATTAGTTTGATTTTCATAATAAAGTAGTTTGTATATTGTGATATTTTGATTGTGCACAATGCCTTTAAAATAGCATCACGATTTACCATGCAGAAAGTTCCTGCTGGATGCTCTCATGCTATGCGAGCACAGTCACTGTATTCGTCTCGTGGCACACCATGCTCAGGAAGACAACTCTGCATCTTCATCAACTCGTGTTACAAACTGGCTCACAGGCATACACTTTTTTGCCAACGTTGATCCAAAGGCAGTACTTACATTATGGTACGTCATTTTCATCATTATACCTTGGGTGCAGTAGCATGATGAATTAACCATTTTTTTTTATAATTAACATGCACATGCCTTAGAAACACTAGAAGTATTTCATAGCTGTGGAGGTTCAGCAATTTTGTAGAATTTTGTTTATCAGTTAGTACCTCAAAAATGCCTTAAATGTTTAAAATGTTTTGCACAAGTATAGTACAGAACAGTACAGTATAGTATGGTACAGAACAGTTGAGTATAGTATAGTATAGTACAGTATGTACTAGTATCATTCAGCCTAAAGTAACTTAAGATTGTTCTTTTGCCCTCTTGCTCATATGATGAAATTTTATGTAGTATTCTTGCCAAAAATTCAGAAATCAAGAAACTATTTAAAAAAGGTTGTGTCCCTGGCATGTGGTTTTTGAAGGTTAAGCTCAGTAGCAGGACAGTTGCCATCATTAAGAATGTATGGTATGTATAGTATATATTTATGACAGGTTTTGGGTGACTCATTGTTACCATCACCAGGGCTTTGGTTGTTCTGAAGTAAAATATCCTCATAAGGACAGCTCACCAAGGTGCATTCTTTGTGTTAGTAGTCATGACTAGACTTGTGAAAATAAATCTCCCCATTGCTTAAATTCTTCCACTTTAAATGATCATTGGGATGCAATTTACCATTTTGCATCTACTACTACTATTCTTTTTTCAACATACCGGCCATATCCCACCAAAGCAGCGTGGCCCAAAAACAAAAACAAAAGTTTTTCTTTTTAACTTAAGTAATGTATACAGGCGACTACAATGCTGGGAGCATTGTAGTCGCCTCTTACGACATGCATGGTTTATGGAGGAAGGATTCTGTTCCACTTTCCCATTGAGCCAAGAGGAAATAAACAAGAACAAGAACTAGTAAGAAAACCAGAAAACCCAGAGGGGTGTGTATATATATGCTTGTACATGCATGTGTAGTGTGACCTAAGTGTAAGTAGAAGTAGCAAGACGTACCTGAAATCTTGCATGTTTATGAGACAAAAATAAGACATCAGCAATCCTACCATCATGTAAAACAATTACATGCTTTCGTTTTACACTCACTTAGCAAGATGGTAGTACCTCCCTGGGCGGTTGCTGGCTACCAACCTATTACCTAGAACCCTATAAATTTAGCCACTTACAAGTCATCATTTCCTTTTGTTTTACTGAAAAGCTGTTATACTAAAGATTTTTTATGTATACATACTTCAGATTAGTGTTTATTGTATATTTAAATATTTAATTACAATTCTCTTTATTCATAGGAGTTAGCACAATCTAAGAAGGGTGTAGCAAACCAAGCAGTGATGACAGCTTCCACCATGATCTATAAAGCTTGCCAGCAAGAACCTCAGAGATGTCAACTCCACGCACAGTAAGCCAAGCAATTTTTATTTTGTTAGTGCTTATATAAAAGCTAACATGTATGTACTCTGCCTCATGACTGTAGGGTACTGTTCTCGGTGAGAAGATTTTTTTGTTTAGTGTTTTTAGTCTTTGGATGAATTTTCTTAGTGCTGTACACCCCATAGCTAAGCCTCTTTAAGTGTCTGGACATGGGATCTAGTTTAGCACTTTTTATGAACAAAATAAATTAAATCCTTGACACACTAGCTTCACCTGGAAGGTACTCAAGGTTAATGGAATGAGTTAAAAGGGAAAGTAGGAAGAATAACAACCTCTGGAAATTTTAACAAACTTTCTTAGACTAAATACTTCAAATGGGACACCACTAGCTTAGCTCTGTGGACTGTACATACAAAAAAAGTAATTATACAAGACAATTACATCTTAAAATTACCTACAGGCAGGTCCCACTTTACAGGGTTTTGCTCTATGGTATTTTGCTAATGCAGCTGTTTTCAGTTATACCCATTCTTCATTATTCAGACTTTCTACAATAAATAGATTCACCACTCACTATAAGCTAAGGCCTCAAATATTTTAAGATTAGTAATGTATGTATTGTATGTGCATTTTTTAGGCCTAACAATAGTGTTCACTAAATACTATATGATAGGCTTTTATATGCATTTGAAAGTGAAAAAAAAGCTGTCTCACTTTACAGCATTTTTTGGTTTACAGCAGTAGCATGGAACTTAACCTGCTGTATAAGCGGTGCCCTCCTGTATACATAATTACTATTCCTGTATGATTGTTACCAGAGTAAATCTCTACCTTTTGGGTCTTCTTAGCTTTTGATTGATTTGCATGAATTAGCTCTTTCAGATTTATGTTGTGTGTAGTGTAGAATGTTGAGACAGTTACAAAGTTACGACACCCATTGTTGTTTCATGCAGTTTTCAAATGGGTTCTTTAAACTTATATTTAGGTAAAGTATCCCACTTTATTTTTAATTACACACCTGGCATAAATCTTAAACATTCTTTTTACTTTTCTGTCAGTGTTGAAATTCTCAGCTTTAGAAATAAACCTTATAGATATAAATGATAACATTTTGCATTATTCCTAGGAGAATTTTATCACTTAAATAATTTAGGTTATGTTCACATATAATTTTGAAATTTAGCAGAGTACAGTTTTAAGACATTGTTCTATTATATTGTATATTATGTATGTAATGGCCTCAGTTTTAATAAACAAACAAACTTTATTTCAATAAAGTGAAAGACAGTATATTATACAATTAGGGTGATTGGCATATATAAACTACTTTATAGAAAGCCCTTTATTGTGCCAGTCATTAGATTTGCCATTGGATATAAAAAATACATTGTTTCTTTATAACTCTTTTCATACATCTATTATTAAAAGTAATTTATAGATAATAAGCTTTTTTCAGCTTGTAATGTCTTGCATCTTGCTTAATTATAACTGTTAATGATTGCAATTTTCAAAACTAATGCCCAAAAATAGTATGCCAACATAATACTGGCTTACCAGTTTTCCAAAAGATCTTCTTTATTACACTAGGCCTCTTATGGAGTATGTAAAGGAGCAAGTGGGAGACATGTGTGGACAAGGAAAAAGTAAGAAACACCAAGAGCATGTCAAGCTACTGATGAGGGCCCTGGGTAATGCTGGAATCTTACCATCTGACCACTTCCCTGAAAAATGCTACATGGTGGGTAATTCAGATTTTTTTTATGAGAGTTTTGAAGTTAAAAACAAAAGTTCATCAGTTATTTGAAGTGAGTGAAGATAATTTAGACTCACTGTCTTAATTTTTTAAAGAACATGCACCATTTAAATATTTTCTCCATAAGCTATGTGTGTTGTAAGAGGCGGCTAAAATGCCGGAAGCATGGGGCTAGTAACCCCTTCTCCTGTACAAATTGCTAAATGTAAAAGGAGATAAACTTTTATAGTTTTCTTTTTTTGGGTCACCCTTCCTCGGTGGGAGATGGCCAGTTTGTTGAAAAAAATATTTTAGCATTATTATTATAATCAAATAGAAGCGCTAACAGCAGACTCGCATTTTGTGCTACCACAAATATACATATAAAGCAATTGATATATTGTTTCCAAGATGACATTTCTTGGGAAAGTGACCATAAAATTTGGGCAAAAATCAAGTTTTGTTTGAAATACTGATGGATTGCACAGTGGGATATTTCCTCTCTGCACCTAGGGTGAGGCCATTGTTTTGAGGGAGACCTAGCTTCACTTCTTGGGGTAAATGTCCACCCACATGGTTAGCTTCTCTATGGATGCATCTTGTATCATGCTATCATGTGTGTTTGTCACTCTGTTTTTTTTTATCTTTTCATCACCCTTTCTCATCTCTGATTATTAATATGTCTTCCAAAAGAAACACAAGTGATGCTAAAAGTGCCAAGAAATATAAGCCTATTTTAAAAAAACTTGAGATGACTCATGTCATTGGTGTTACAAAATCAACAATTTATTAAATTCAGGATGAGGTGAAAATAAGAGCTTGTGCACTGAGCAGCCCAGATTGTGACATACTGAAAAGAATATCAAAAAGGTCAATTCAGCTAAATACATAACTAGGCCTTGTAGGGTCACATTAATGCTTTCTCTATCACAACCCCTAAATTAAAAGTGCTGACAGGGTTGCGATTTAAACAGAAAATCTCCTGAAATAGTAGAGAAGCTTTTTTGAAGGTAATAACACCAAAAATGCAAAATTTGATGGAAAATGTACAGAATTACATGCTCAGGTGCAAATTTAGTGGTCTGGGGCAGTTTATACATCAGTGATTTCACCCACTTTATGGCCTATTTTAAGCCAATTCTATTGCTCAGTCGACCAGATTTCACCAGTATGCCTTCCAATTTTACACAAAAATCAACAAATCCCAGTTTAAAAGCATAGTCCAAAATAAACACTGTAGACATTCCAACCACTAAAGCAACCTATCCTCTGTTCATTAATCACATCCCTAGGCCTCTCCTATATAACACTTGCTCTCCATTTTGAATCCATCATCATACCAAAAATCAAAGTTTTGCCATTATTCTTGGATAATAAATATAATTGAGAATGATTGGTCATGGTTTTGGCCATCCCCATTATTGAAGCAGACCTAGTAAAGACCCATAAAACAGACTGGAGGGGAAGGGAGGCCTAGCCCTTCTTCAGAAAAATCAACAAATTCGAATTTTTCTGCTACTTTGAGCCTTATTTTAAGCTACTTCCAGTCTTGACACAGACAAAAACATCTTTATTTCACTGGTATATATTCCATTCCAGCAAATGTGTGTGAGCATGTTAGATAGGAATGAATGGAGACAAATGGTTTTTGGGACCTGATGAGCTGTTGGAGTGTGAGCAGGGTAATATTTAGTGAAGGGATTCAGGAAAACTGGTTAGCCAGACTTGAGTCCTGGAAATGGGAAGTACAATGCTTGCACTTTAAAGGAGGGGTTTGGGTTATTGGCAGTTCGGAGGGACTTCTAAACTGTTGTATCTGAGCACCTCTGCAAAGACAGTGATTATGTATGAGTGAGGTGAAAGTGTTGAATGATGATGAAAGTATTTTCTTTTTGGGGATTTTCTTTCTTTTTGGGTCACCCTGCCTCGGTGGGAGACGGCCGACTTGTTGAAAAAAAAAAAATATTCCATTCTATCAGCTGATACCCAGAAACAGCCAATACAGTTGTTAAAAACCACCTTAGAAAACACCTCACATCATGCACTGCATGGGGCAGGATTTTTTTATGTTGTGCACAGTCATTACAAAGACCAAATTTCTCATGTCTAGGCCAAAATTTACCACTCACAGCATATTTGAAGGTGCTGTGCTTAAAATGTAGATCTATGTTTGTGACGCAGATGTCAGTGACACAGATCATGTACGTGACAGTGAAAAGGGTTAACCCTCGCCACACATTTCCATATTAACAAGCAATGACAGTTACAATATGAGTTATGAAAAACTTTCTTTTAATTTCTTTTTTTTTAAGAAATATAATATTTAAAGAAATTTGTTTGCCTCTTTTGGAGGTGTCTCAAATGTAACCCTATTTTTCCCATATTTTCTTCAGTTCATATATCACTATCTTGCATAAAGCACAAACTTTCAGGAACATAATTCTTGCAATATGTGAGATTTTACTGTATGTACAAGTTTTTTATTGACGAGTAACACATGTACAACAGTTCTTAAGTAGTCTGCCAGAAATGCACTTCATGCTAGGGGCTTTTGGAGGTGTCTCAAATGTAACCCTATTTTTCCCATATTTTCTTCAGTTCATATATCACTATCTTGCATAAAGCACAAACTTTCAGGAACATAATTCTTGCAATATGTGAGATTTTACTGTATGTACAAGTTTTTTATTGACGAGTAACACATGTACAACAGTTCTTAAGTAGTCTGCCAGAAATGCACTTCATGCTAGGGGCCTTCTTTTGTGCCTAACAATATTTTATTACATGTAAACTACATTACCTGTATACTGCAGAAAAGAAATAAATTATTTGTATTTGTAAAGATACCCAGCTGTTGCACATGTGTCTTACTCATCACCTTGCTTGCATTTTATACCAATTTCAACAATTTTTTATTGTTAGAGTTAAATTGAAATATTACTAAGAAATGTCTCATGGAAATATTTGCTCTTTTCAACAGAACAGATTGCTAATGCCTGAGCTGCGTGTTGCCGCCCTTCAAAGTTACAGACGGGTTGGTTGTCCTGACTCCAAGGCTCCCTGGAAGGTAAATTGGTTATACAGTCTTTGGTGTAATTATATACATAAAGTGAATCGGGCTTATTAAATCAGGACCTGGTAAATTGGTAATGTATGAGTATTTATTTATATTGTACAGGTATCTGTGCACCTCTGGCATGACAGTGATAGTGTGAATGATGGTGAAAGTGTTCTTTTTTGGGTCACCCAGCCTCAGTGGGAGACGGCCTTCATGTTAAAAAGAAAAAAGATGATAGTGAAGTATTTTTTATGCAGACAGATTGTTGCAGAGTTAGCAAAATTAATACAGATGATCCCAAAATTATAAACATTCAAGTTCAGAACACCAGTACAGCACTGACAATGCAAAATATATAGTGAGGTAGTTAAAAACTCGTTTTTTGAATACAATCTGTAGTTATTAAAGTGTGTGGGACATAGCCATGCTTTATGCTCTCATTTTCTATGGGAAAATGGGTTCTGATTCTGAAAAACTCCGTCAGAAGTTGAATGATTATCATTATATTTATATGAAAGACTAAACCTGTGTGGGTCTCTTAGTGTAAGGAGTGTTGCAGACTTGATCTTCCATCCTATAATTGTAGGACAGACATGTTAATAAGTTGGAGTTTCTGGTATGCAACTTGCTTACAAATTGGGGCATGCCTATTTTTACCTTTCTTATAGTTATTGTACAGCATACAGTTTTGGTATTCCTGCACTTTTAATTGTAAGACCTTGGGTAATCTTTCCAGGCATATTGTTAATATGTTGCTCTAATATTATTAACAGTAATAAAGAATCTTTCCTCTGTTAGCCATGTGTGTCGTAAGAGGCAACTAAAATGCCTGGAGCAAGGGGTTAGTAGCCCCTTCTGTATAAATTTCTAAGTGCAAAAGAAAGATAAACTTTATATTTTTCTTCTGTTTCTGGTCACCCTGCCTTGGTGGGAGATGACCAGTATGTTGAAAGAAGAATAACAGTAACATGAGTATAGTGAACCTTCAGTTTAACGGATTGATGTTGGAAGCAGGTGGTATATAGTGGTGGATGGAGATAAGATTGTTTTTGCCTTGATCGTAGCAATTGTAAACTATTCTACAGCCATCAAACTTTGTTCATTATTTCTAAATTGCTTGATCCAGCAAATTTTGTCCTGTATATCTGAAGTCTGTTAAATTGAGGTTTGCTAAACTGAGTGTTTTATGTATTTAATATTGAGGAAAATTGTGATAACATAGTGTGGTAAAGGAAAGCGTCTTGACCAATATAATCACTAATTTTTTTTTTTATTAACACATCGGCCATTTCCCACCAAGGCAGGGTGGTCCAAAAAAGAAAAACTTTCATCATCATTCACTCCATCACTGTCTTGCCAAAGGCAAGCTTACACTACAGTTATAAAACTGCAACATTAACACCCCTCCTTCAGAGTGAAGACACTGTACTTCCCATCTCCAGGACTCAAGTCTGGCCTGCCGGTTTCCCTGAATCCCTTCATAAATGTTACCTTGCTCACACTCCAACAGCACGTCAAGTCCTAAAAACCATTTGTCTCCATTCACTCCTATCAAATACGCTCAAACATGCTTGCTGGAAGTTCAAGCCCCTCGCACACAAAACCTCCTTTACCCCCTCCCTCCAACCTTTCCTAGTAAGAATCTTAGTGAGAACCTTAGTAAGAATCTTAGTGAGAACCTTAGTAAGAACTTTAGTGAGAACCTTGGTAAGAACCTTAGTGAGAACTATTTTATTGCATTTTTTGACGATTAAAGGCATTTTCAAGGATTTTCTGAAAAACTATTTTATAAATAAAACATAAAATTTCGCTTACTTTTACCATAAATTTCAATTGCCATAGAAATTTTATTTAAAAGTTTGATAATATTGATTTTTATAGATTTTTATTGGGATTTTTTAAAAATATGTAAATAATTTCTAAATATTCAAAAATGCATTAAAACGTTATTTTATTACATTTTTTGACGATTCACCCTATCCTGCCTTCCCTCCACTACTGATTTATACACTCGAAGTCATTCTATTCTGTTCCATCCTCTCTACATGTCTGAACCAACTCAACAACCCCTCCTCAGCCCTATGGATAATAGTTTTGGTAATCCCACACCTCCTCCTAATTTCCAAACTACGAATTCTCTGCATTATATTCACACCACACATTTCCCTCTGACATTACAGCTCCATTGCCTCCAGCCTTCTTGTTGCAACATTCACCACCCATGCTTCACACCCATATTAGAGCGTTGGCATAACTATACTCTCATACATTCCCCTCTTTGCTTCCACGGACAAAGTTCTTTGTCTCCACAGACTCCTAAGTGCACCACTCACCCTTTTCCCCTCATCAATTCTATGATCAGTAATTAATCAAATGTAAATTGAGACTGGCTTGGAACATGTACACGTGAAAGCAACTGAAGCACTCTATCAAAACCACATGTGGTAACTTTTGTGTCCTACAACCACACTTAAGTCAAAGTCAGAGATTTATTTCCACATGATAAAATGTTTCTACAGAGATGGGTGACATTTGGCTGTGCATGTAGAAAGCCCATGATTAAGCAGAACATTTCGGGCAAGCTTAAGCCTAACTTAAGACTACAATGGCAATAATTATTATTTCCTTATACATATATATGTATTTATGGACATTAAAGGTATACAAACAACAAATTTAGGTATTAAAAATAGAACAAACACAGAACCAAATATAGTCAGCCTTTAGATTCATCAGTCAAGTTCCTAGAGGTCCCCATAAATTCAGAATGTGTAAATATGTATTGCTAAACTCTGTCATTGTGATGATTTCTCTTTTGGGAATTCTGTGTCACTTTGTATTTCAGAGACCGTATCTTTTTTTAAATATTATTTTAACTTCATTAATATTTGCATTCATAAGAATGTGAATATTAATGTTGTGAGAAATCACAAAAGCACTTGGAAGATCACTATTTTTTCACAGTTGTTGTTTTGCATAGTATTGTGATAACACACATTCTTAAGAATGTTCAGAAACAGAGATTTGTTTGAGTGAGCATATTTTAAATGAAATGCTATGGTTAGTTTTCAACTTAGGGCTTGTACATCAAGTCAAAAAATAACCACCATAGAAATTACAGGTTCTGGTTGAGAGATCTTTTATGAAGTAGACATCTTACATATTTCCATCATTGGTAGACTCACTTCATAACAAATATTGTGCAGCACAGTATATACATAGCCTAATTGTTAGCAAATGATAATTATGCCAGTTGTGTTGAGCAACTCCTACAGTCAACTAAATGCTAGCTGATTTTCTCTTACAAGATTCTAGAGGATGTTACTGAGAAGATCGAGGTTCGAATAGCTGCTTACACCTCTCTAGTTCCATGTGCAATCATCACTCCAGGATTTTTCACAAGGATCAATCGTCTTCTGGAACGTGAGGAGGTAAACCAAGGTAAATAAGTTAAATATTAGTTGCTAATAACAGTGACAGTGAGTTTATGAATATTGTGAGACTGATGGGTGGTAGAATAGATAAAAAAATCTTAAGCAGTTCAGTGATTTTGGATCAAGCTGAGAGCCTTGATGATATTTTAAGGGTTATTCAAGATTATTTCATAAACCATACATGTAGTTTTCACCATTAGGAAATAGGTGTCTCCTGCTTCCCTAATGTAAATGACAACAATACAGTAGTCTGCTGTTATAATATTAGGGTCCTTGGTTGGTAATGGTGGCAAAACAGCTTATGTGATGTAATATGAACAAATAAGACCCACTTGTAAGCTTTCTGTGTGCATGGGTGTTAGCTTAACTGTAAAAATAGAGAAAAATTCATGAAGCTTATAAGATTGTACAGAATAGGAAAAGGGCTTATTAAACTGCTTAAAAAATGTGAATTTGCCACAACGATGGAAAGAAAATCTTAGCCAAGAGATTCCCGAGATAGAACAAAAACTTAAGCTTTCATACCAGATGGAAGAACCACAAAGGGAACACAAATACCTTCTAGGATATTGTGAAGATCCTCAAATATTTCTACACATATGCAAAATCTAAGTTAAGAACTACCCATAGAAATGAACCATTAATTACAGGACGGTAATATACTAGCATTGAAAAGGCAATTAGTGTAATTGTAAAAGAACAGTATGAGTCAGTGTTCAACAATACACTAAATGAAAGCTGGTTGAAATTTTTTTTTTTTACTATCTCTAAAGGCCACACATAATATAACTGACATAAGCATTAAACCCATGGAATTTGAAAGAAGAAAATATGTCCACTCATGCAGCATATGGACTGGATTTGTGGAATTCATTATTTACAAAAGTGCAGAATGCCACTAGCACAAACACTTTGTATCTTTTGGAGAAAGATCTTGAAAAAAAATCTTAAAAAGTGCAGACATGGCTTTTCTGCATAAACGAAGCAATAGAGCTCTGATAAAAAATTACAGACCAGTTGCTTAAACATTGCATTCCATAAAAACCTTTGAAAAGGTGATGAGATGCCAGATTACAAACTTTGTAGAACAGCATAACCTGCACAATTCAAACCAGCACGAGTTTAGAGTGGGATGATCGTGCAGAGGAGAGAGATATATGATAATATATGCAGTTGTTCTTTGCTGATGACACTGTGCTTTTGGGAGATTCTGAAGAGAAGTTGCAGAGGTTAGTCGACGAGTTTGGTAGGGTATGAAAAAGAAGGAAATTAAAAGTGAATATAGAAAGATTAAGGTGATAAGGATAACAAAAATTTTAGGTAATGAAAGATTGGATATCAGATTGGAGGGAGAGAGTATGGAGGAGGTGAATGCATTCAGATATTTGGGAGTGGACATGTCATCAGATGGGCCTATGAAAGATGAGGTGAATCATAGAATTGATGAGGGGGAGAAAGGCTAGTTGTGCACTGAGGAGTCTGTGGAGACAAAGAACATTATCCATGGAAGCAAAGAGGGGAATGTATGAGATCACAGTTATACCAACGCTCTTATGTGGGTGTGAAGCATGTGTGGTGAATGTTGCAGCAAGGAGAAGGCTGGGAGCAGTGGAGATGACGTGTCTGAGGGTAATGTGTTCAGTGAATATAATGCAGAGAATCCGTATTTTGGAAATTAGGAGGAGGTGTGAGGTTACTAAAAGTATTATCCAGAGGGCTGAGGAGGGGTTGTTGAAATGGTTCGGACCTTTAGAGAGGATGAAACAAAATAAAATGACTTGGAGAGCGTATAAATCAGTAGCGGAAGGAAGCCAGTGTAGGGGTCAGCTTAGGAAAGGTTGGAGAAAGGGGGTAAAGGAGGTTTTGTATGTGAGGGGCTTGGACTTCCAGTAAGCATGTGTGAGCGTGTTAGATAGGAGTGAGTGGAGACAAATGGTTTTAAAGACTTGATGCACTGTTGGAGTGTGAGCAAGGTAACATGAAGGGATTTAAGGAAACCAACAGGCCGAACTTGAGTCCTGGAGGTGGGAAGTACAGTGCCTGCACTCTGAAGGAGGGGTGTTAATGTTGCAGTTTTATAACTGTAGTGTGAGCACACCTCTGGCAAGACAGTGATGGAGTGAATGATGATGATGAAGTTTTTCTTTTTTGGGCCACCCTGCCTTGGTGGGAAACGGCCGATGTGTTAATAAAAAAAAATTAAAAAAATACATGGAATGTACTTAAGGGCCTGGTCCAAAATCTGCACACTAAAATAACGACATACTGGTGTGAGAGATATGGAAAGTAATATAAAATGTACCCAGTGAAAAGCAGGGATGTCATGGGTACAATAAGAGAACATTACATCAACATCTGTGGTCCCAGACTATTTAACATCTTAAAAGATATCAGAAACACTACTGGGACATATGTATAAGTCTTCAAAAGGAAACGTGGCAAGTACTTCTGCCAAATGCTGGATTACCCAGGCTTTGGTAGATAAATGGGCCAACAAGCTGCCAGGAGAGATAGCCCACTTTACCAGGCAGGCATGAGATAGACTTGGCCAGGACCAGGCTGTGGGAGTAGACAAACTCATAACCTATTAAAAGTACTGAAAGTATGTCCCAAAAGTACCCATACTTTGGAGAGGGAATTTTAGATGAAAATGAGACTAAAAACAGAGGACGATTAGGTGAAGATGGAGAGAGAGAAAGTTACAAGACAGGTCAGGTGACTTTATAATGGATTAAGACAGTCCAAAAGATCATCCACAGTGTCCTCTCCAAATTGTAATTTATTTGCGAACTGCTATGAACCACAGCACCATGACTTTTATTCTCTGAATTATCCTTAATCTAGCACTTCCAGAGTCCACTACATAGAGGCTGACTGCAGATAAAGTTTCAATTGTTCCTATAGCAGGCTGTAGTCTTTAACTTGGACTGTATTTTTGCCTTATTTACTGAGGTAGGATTGAAAACTGTAAATGTATTGGATGTCTTCAAGATGTCTTCTACTTCATTTGCAAGAGCATTTTCAATAAATTAAGAGCTTTTAGGTACAACGAAAAATGAAAGGGAGAGTTGTGCTTCTATAAGGTGTACAATATGAAAATGTTTTAGTTGTCAAGTCATGTCTAGTAGGAAAGCAGCAGGTAGAGGATAGTGAATTCTACATTCTTTCACAAGACTTGTGACCTTGACCTTTGACCTCCTGCTTATTTTTATCAGTAATTATCATTCACAATAACTCATATTTTGAAAATTTCTGCTCTCATATCAACCAAATAAATACAACTCAAAAGAGAACATTCCCTGAGTATGTCTGCTCACCCTACTATATGCTATCAATACCAAAGCACTACACCATATAGCATGACTACATTTGACATCCTTTACAAGAACATGACCCTAATACAGGTTTTGTAGTGGTGTACAGCAAAGGGCTCACCAGCCTATCTTCAGTGCAACAAGTTAGCCAGTGTTAATGGGTAGTGGTCAACCCTAGGTCTTGTCACTGTTTATTCCCATACTACCAGATGAATAAATTGAACAGTCTTGCATATTTCCATTCGAAGTGAATTAATAGTCTTGTAATAAATGTACAGTATGTTTGGCCATATATCTGTATAACTAATAATGATTGCACTTTTTTGTAGGCAATCAATTTTCAAACTGGTTTTCTATTTATTTTTTTTCTCAAGTTGGCCGTCTCCCACCAAGGCAGGGTGACCCAAAAAAAAAGAAAATCCCCAAAAAGAAAATACTTTCATCATCATTCAACACTTTCACCACACTCATACATAATCACTGTCTTTGCAGAGGCGCTCAGATACGACAGCTGAGAATAGTCCCTCCCAGCTGTCACTATCCCAGACCCCTCCTTTAAAGTGCAGGCATTGTACTTCCCATTTCCAGGACTCAAGTCCAACTAAATCAATTAACTGGTTTCCCTGAATCCCTTCACAAAATGTTACCCTGCTCACACTCCAACAGATCGTCATGTCCCAAAAACCATTTGTCTCAATTCACTCCTATCTAACACACTCACACATGCTTGCTGGAAGTCCAAGCCCCTTGCCCACAAAACCTCCTTTACCCCCTCCCTACAACCTTTTCTAGGACGACCCCTACCCCGCCTTCCTTCCCCTACAGATTTATACGCTCTCCAAGTCATTCTACTTTGATCCATTCTCTCTACATGACCAAACCACCTCAACAACCCCTCTTCAGCCCTCTGACAAATACTTTTAGTAACTCCACACCTCCTAATTTCCACATTCTGAATTTTCTGCATAATATTTACACCACACATTGCCCTTAGACAGGACATCTCCACTGCCTCCAGCCTCCTCCTCGCTGCAGCATTTGCAACCCATGCTTCACACCCATATAAGAGTGTTGGTACCACTATACTTTCGTACATTCCCTTCTTTGCCTCCATGGATAACGTTTTTTGTCTCCACAGATACCTCAACGCACCACTCACCTTTTTTCCTTCATCAATTATATGGTTAACCTCATCCTTCATAAACCCATCCGCTGACACGTCAACTCCCAAATATCTGAAAAGATTTACTTCTTCCATTATCCCTCTCTCCAGTGTGATATCCAATTTTTCTTTATTTAAATCGTTTGATACCCTCATCACCTTACTCTTATCTATGTTCACTTTCAACTTTCTACCTTTACACACTCTCCCAAACTCGTCCACTAACCTTTGCAACTTTTCTTTAGAATCTCCCATAAGCACAGTATCATCAGCAAAAAGTAACTGTGTCAACTTCCATTTTGCATTTAATTCCCCATAATTTAATCCCACCCCTCTCCCCAACACCCTAGCATTTACTTCTTTTACAACCCCATCTATAAATATATTAAAAAACCATGGTGACATTACACATCCCTGTCTAAGACCTACTTTTACTGGGAAGTAATCTCCCTCTCTCCTACACACCCTAACCTGAGCCTTACTATCCTCATAGAAACTCTTTACAGCCTTCAGTAACTTACTACCTATTCCATACACTTGCAACATTTGCCCACATTGCTCCCCTATCCACTCTATCATATGCCTTTTCTAAATCCATAAATGCAATGAAAACTTCTCTACCTTTATCTAAATATTGTTCACATATATGCTTCACTGTAAACACTTGATCTACACATCCCCTACCCACTCTAAAGCCTCCTTGCTCATCTGCAATCCTACTCTCTGTCTTACCTCTAATTCTTTTAATAACAACCCTGCCATACACTTTACCTGATATACTCAGTAAACTTATTCCCCTATAATTCTTACACTCTCTTTTATCCCCCTTCCCTTTATATAAAGGAACTATACATGCTCTCTGCCAATCCCTAGGTACCTTCCCCTCTTTCATACATTTATTAAACAAAAATACCAATCACTCCAGCACTATATCTCCCCCTGCTTTTAACATTTCTGTCATGATCCCGTCAGTTCCAGCTGCTTTACCCCATTTCATTTTACGTAATGCCTCACGCACCTCCCCCACACTCACATCCTGCTCTTCTTCACTCCTAAACGATGTTGTACCTCCCTGGCCAGTACATGAAATTACCGCCTCCCTTTTTTCATCGACATTTAAAAGTTCCTCAAAATATTCCCGCCATCTACCCAATACCTCCAGCTCCCCATCTACTAACTCCCCTTTCTTACCTTGTTTATCTCACTCCAAAAAATTTTCTTGTTTTCAGCAAAATTTCTTGACAGAGCCTCTCCCATTCTTTCATCTGCTCTTCTTTTGCACTCTCTCACCACTCTCTTCACCTTTCTTTTACTCTCCATATACTCTGCTCTTCTATTAAACTTCTGTTTTGTAAAAACCTCTCATAAGCTACCTTTTTCTCTTTTATCACACCCTTTACTTCTTCATTCCACCACTCACTCCTCTTTCCTCCTGCACCCACCCTCCTATAGCCACAAACTTCTGCCCCACATTCTAATACTGCATTTTTAAAACTATCCCAACTCTCTTCAACCCCCCCCCCCATCACTACTCATACTTGCACTAGCCCACCTTTTTGCCAATAGTTGCTTATATCTCACCCTTACTTCCTCCTCCCTTAATTTATACACTTTTACCTCTCTCTTACTTGCTGTTGCCATTTTCTTTTTGTCCCAAACTACCTTTTACTCTAACTGTAGCTACAACTAATTTAATTTGTTGTGCTAAAATATATTTTAAATAATGCCACTTTTATTGTTATTGTATTACAAATTCTTTAATAATTGCAATTTTTCACCAAGGCAGAGTAACCAAGAAAACAAAACAAAAAAAATCACTCTAGTTTTTCTTGAAAGTGAATATGAGCATCACAATTCCAGAGATTCACCAAAATGCAACATAACTACCCATCTTTCAGAGGGCAGGCACTGTACTTCCTACCTCCAAAACTCATATCTGACTTAGTTTTTCTGAATCCCTTCATGAGAGTTACATTGCTCACACTCCAACAGCATGTTAATTCCCAAAACCATTTGGTCTTCAATAAATCTGATCTAACACACTCGCTCATGTCTGCTGGATACTCTGAGCCACTGCCTCTCAGAGCTTCCTTCATACCTTCACTTCAACCCTTCCTGAGATATCCTCAATACTACATTTAATTCATTCTAGATTTATACACTCTCTAGATCAGCCTATTTTATGCCAGCCTTCCTAAGTGGCTAAACCATATTTGAATAACCCCTCTTCCATTCCTTGAATTATATACCACACATCCCTTTCCAGGACCCAATAATACTGGAATATCTCCTACAAACCCTACCCTGAGCCTCAGTCTCCTCATAAAAACTGTTGTTGTCGTTGTTACTATTATTTTTTAACACCGGCTGTCTCCCACTGAGGTTGAGAGCCCCCAAAAAAGGAAATACATTCACCATCATTCATATAATAGCTGTCTTTTCAGAAGTGCACAGACATCATAGTTTAAATGACCTTCTGAAATGCAACATCCCCACCTCTCTTTTTAACGTTCAGGCTCTGTTCTTTCCACCTCATGACCCAAGTCCAGCTAACCAATTTTCTCATATCCTTTCATGATTGTTACCTTGCTCACACTCAAATAGAATGTCAAGCCATAAAAACAACTTGTCTCCACTTACTCTGATCTAAAACTCTTATGCATGCCTGTTGGCTTCTCAAGCCTCAATACTCAAAACTCTCCCTTACCTCCTCCCTCTAACTCTTCCTGGGATGACTTCTACCTTCCTTTCACACAAAATTTATACACTATTATTATTGTTATTATTGAAATTGCCCACTTATATTACTTTTTCAACAGTTGGGTCCTATATTTGGACTCATGTGCGTAATCTGGTTGAGAATCCCAGATCTAGTGACTATGACCGCCAGCTGGCCAAGTTGGCAGCTCAACACACGCTTCCCACCAAATTCAGTATTAACACCTTCCGCTCCTCGCAGAACTACCAATATGCTCAGTTCAGTGAAATTGTAAGTGTATGAAATATTTGCTTGAAAATACTCATCTTTTTATTTTCAATATAATGGCAGTAGTGTACATTTCTAGATCTGCATATAACCACCCGCTTTAGGTCATTTTTATGTATAATAAATATAATATAATATAATTTTGGAGTGGTTGGTGCTATTATTTAATAAATGTATGGAAGTGGGTAAGGTACCTAGGGATTGGCAGAGAGCGTGTATTGTTCCTTTGTATAAAGGCAAAGGGGACAAAAGAGAGTGCAAAAATTATAGGGGAATAAGTCTGTTGAGTGTACCTGGTAAAGTGTATGGTAGAGTTATTATTGAAAGAATTAAGAGTAAAACAGAAAGCAGGATAGCAGATGAACAAGGGGGCTTTAGGAAAGGTAGGGGGTGTGTAGACCAAGTGTTTACAGTGAAACATATAGGTGAACAGTATTTGGATAAGAGTAAAGATGTTTTTGTGGCATTTATGGATTTGGAAAAGGCGTATGATAGGGTAGATAGGGGGGCAATGTGGCAGATGTTGCAGGTGTATGGAATAGGAGGAAGGTTACTGAAAGCAGTGAAGAGTTTTTATGAGGATAGTGAGGCTCAGGTTAGAGTGTGTAGGAGGGAAGGGGACTATTTCCCAGTAAAAGTGGGCCTTAGACAAGGATGTGTGATGTCACCGTGGTTGTTCAATATATTTATAGATGGGGTTGTAAGAGAAGTGAATGCGAGGTCTTGGCAAGAGGTGTTGGGCTAAAAGATAAAGAAGCAAATACAAAGTGGGAGTTGTCACAGTTGCTTTTTGCTGATGACACTGTGCTTTTGGGAGATTCTGAAGAGAAGCTGCAGAGGTTGGTGGATGAATTTGGTAGGGTGTGTAAAAGAAGAAAATTGAAAGTGAATATAGGAAAGAGTAAGGTGATGAGGATAACAAAAAGAATAGGTGACGAAAGATTGGATATCAGATTGGAGGAGAGAGTATGGAAGAGGTGAATGTATTCAGATATTTGGGAGTGGACATGTCGGCGGATGGGTCTATGAAGGATGAGGTGAATCATAGAATTGATGAGGGGAAAAGGGTGAGTGGAGCACTTCGGAGTCTGTGGAGACAAAGAACCTTGTCCATGGAAGTAAAGAGGGAATGTATGAGAGTATAGTTATACCAACGCTCTTATATGGGTGTGAAGCATGGGTGATGAATGTTGCAACGAGGAGAAGGCTGGAGGCAGTGGAGATGTCATGTCTGAGGTCAATGTGTGGTGTGAATATAATGCAGAGAATTCGGAGTTTGGAAATTAGGAGGAGGTGCGGGATTACCAAAACGATTGTCCAGAGAGCTGAGGAGGGGTTGTTGAGGTGGTTTGGACATGTAGAGAGAATGGAACGAGACAGAGTGACTTCGAGAGTGTATAAATCTGTAGTGGAGGGAAGGCGGGGTAGGGGTCGGCCTAGGAAAGGTTGGAGGGAGGGGTAAAGGAAGTTTTGTGTGCGAGGGCTTGGATTTCCAGCAAGCATGTGTGAGCGTATTTGATAGGAGTGAATGGAGGCATATGGTTTTTAATACTTGACGTGCTGTTGGAGTGTGAGCAAAGTAACATTTATGAAGGGATTCAGGGAAACCGGCAGGCCGGACTTGAGTTCTGGAGATGGGAAGTACAGTGCCGGCACTCTGAAGGAGGGGTGTAAATGTTGCAGTTTTATAACTGTAGTGTAAAGCACCCTTCGGGCAAGACAGTGATGGAGTGAATGATGATGAAAGTTTTTCTTTTTCGGGCCACCCTGCCTTGGTGGGAATCGGCCGATGTGTTAATAAAAAAATAAAATAAATATTTTCTGTTATGTACAGTAACCCTTAAAGTGGGGTGCCTTGATGCCAGTGAAGGGCTCTTAATTCAAGAAATTAGAGCTACTCTTCCTTTCTTGGATCTAATCTAATTACCTCCTCATTCTGCAAATGCTGCATAAGAACTTGGGAAAGGAGGAGCACTGCAGCAGGTCTGATGGCCCTTATTAGGCAGATCTAACTCACACCCATCCACACCCACTCATTTACACTTATCTAACCTATTTTTAAGGCTAAGGATATATAAAGTTTAAGTATAACATGAGGACTCCCATTTATACTTCTTTATATGAAGCCAAAAATTCTATTAGCTTTAATGCAAACACTTATGCACTGTTATAGTGGCTTTAGATTACTGCTACTCTGAACTCCAAAATGTTTTTTGCATTAAGAGTGATTGAGATTTACATTATTCAGTTTATAGGTGCCATGGTTATTCTATTTTTTCCAGGTTTAAACCTTACATTTGTCTACATTAAACTGCATCTCCCACTTCACCAACCACTGCATCAACCTATCCAGAACTTCCTGTAGTGCTCTAGTGTCCTTATCAGAATTAAACTGATGGTCTATTTTAGTGTCATTGGCAAACTTTTTTATGTTGATATTTATTCCCTCAGCTATGTCATGATGCATCCTCACTGATTTCTCCCCATTCATGAAAACTCTTTGTTGCTTATCTGTCAGCCACACATCAATCCAGGAAAAAATTTCCCTCCTATTCTATATGCCTCTACTTTCTTCAACATTCTCCTGTGTGGAACACTGTCAAAGGCCTTACTGAAGTCCATCTACAGGCACAAGTTTGCCCATCTAAGGGCAAATGTATGGGCACAAGCTTACCCACCTGTAGACACATTTGTTAGCTTCATGTAGGTTAGCTTTTCTTAAGGACTTAATTAAGTACAGTATGGCATTTCAGATAAAACTTTTATGAAAATAATTTTTAGAGCAATTCTTACTGCTTTATATTTAATACAGTACATTAAAATCATTTACACCTTTGAATACAACTATTGCAACCCTATACTAACAGAATTTTACATTTTTCAGCTAAATCTTGGTGGGAGCCTTGATAGTGATGTTATCTTCAATACAGACTCCTACATTCCTCGACAAGTGAGTGTCAACCTCACTCTTGATGTTCTAGACAAATCCTTAAATGTCTTTGAGTTTGGAGGAGACTTCAGTGGCTTAGAAGACATCATTGAAGGATACTTTGGCAAAGAAGGATATTTTGGGAATGAAGAAATGTTGAATGTATTGCAAAATCTCAGGCCAAAAAAAAATATTATTCGTAATGACAAGATTCAAGAATTTCAAAAATTGTATGATGAAACTAAAAAGGTAAATGAAGTGGAGGAGCTTGCTGAGGAGGAATCTAAGGCATCTGTGTATCTCAGGATCTTCGGTAATGAGGTTGTATACATAGAGAATCTTCTCAAGTCAAACCCAATGCGATTCCTTAATCAGCTTATCGACGAATTCTCATCCCCCAAATCTTTTCAGGTAAGATAGTATTTAATTATTGCTTTCTGACCAGTTTCATTATGCATTTGAAAATTAATCAAAATGTTGTTTTTTAAGTTTTTGTTCATGAGAATATTACTAAAATAAGTTTTAATATTTTGGGATCATTTCAAGCTCACTCACCATCTTTTTATTTTATGGTGTGTCTTTCTTATGTGCTTTTGCTTATGACAGTCATTTGTTGGTCAGTTTTGAGAACATTCTGATATATAGAAAATGTGTTTATGGTGTCAGTATATTCTTCAGAGGCTGGACTTTGCATGATTTTATCTTTAAATTAAATAAGGAATGTAAATTTTTATTTTATATTAAGACTGTTTCCCAGCAAGGTAGAGTGACCAAAGAAGGCAATACATTCACCTCCATGCATTCAATATCTGTCCTGCCACAAATGTGCAGACATCACCGTTCAAATGACCCTCTGTGCTGCAACATCCCCACTTTTCCTTCAGAGTTCAGGCACTATACTTACCACCATAACATTAATCATCTTAAATTTTACTTTTTCAGGTTATGGATCAGGAGTATATAAGCCCAACTCTTCTAGGCTTTCCCCTGAAATTGAGACTCAATGCTACTGGTTCAGTCACCTTTAACAATGAGGAAACAATTCAGGCACAAGGTTCCCAAGGTTTTCTAATAGAAGTCCAATATTCACCCTCTGCAGTAATAGTAATTGATGAAACACTTGCAGTAGAAGGCTATTGTTCTTCCAGTGGTATCAGAAGAACTTCTACTCAGATTGCTCGCACACATTTTGGAGGAAAAGTTACAATTGAAAATAATGGGCAAATTGCTGAAGCAAAAATTGATATTCCTAAATCAGAAGTTACTAAGTTGAGCTCATCTATAACAGTGGCACTTTTCAAGAGCTCAATAAATGGCTGGGAAGAACAGAAAGCTGAAATGCCAGTGGAGCAAAAGTACTGTTCACCAGAGAGTCTTAGTAATGTTCTTGGTCTTGAAGTGTGCAGTAGCCTCAGTTATGGTACACATGACATTAATGGAGAAACATATACAGGTGAACCATATCATGTGGATTTTAAGGTAACTAAAACCGACACATTTAACTATTACAAATTATATGTTAAAAAGCAAGAAAATGTTCTTGAAGGCATTTTTGACACTCCTGGGTCTTCCATTGATAGAAAAGTTCATTTCTTGTTTAATGTGCGACCTAACAATGATGGAGGCTACATAGCTATTAGAGGAATGGGCTATGGCATTGAAGGACAATATGAAAATACTCGGTCATCCAAAAAATTAGCTCTTAAATATCGTGAAGATTCCAAGATTTCTGGGGCATTTGAAATATCACTTCTAGAAGAAGAGGAACGAACTAACCATAAATATATACCGAAGATCTCGCTTACTCTAGGGTCAGATGTTTTCACGCTGGAAGGAAATCTCCTGTTTCCTAACCAAGAAGATGAAGGCTTAGAAGGTAAGAAACTTCCAAGATTATAGATAAAGTATGCATGTCTATGTATTTACTGTATAGTACCGTATGTGGAAAAAGACACATATGTACATTTCAGGACACTTATTAAAGAAACTGTACATAATGCCTTTTTAAAAATCTTGTTGGCATCATGACACAATTTACTTCTGGTACTGTATGTGTACGTACATCAGACTTTTGTATTTGTGGGTTTACTTTTCTGAAGACATGATTACAGAAATATCTGTTTAATTACTCTTAAACAAGATGCAGGAATAGTAGTGTTAAAGTCTGAGGTAGTGAATGAATTAGCCATTGACTCCAGTAACAGGCTGCTATATGCCTTCCTCATGGGTGTAGTTGCTAGTAAACTGCCTCCCTCATGGGTTTAGTTGCTAGCACACTGCCTCCCTCATGGGTTTAGTTGCTAGCACACTGCCTCCCTCATGGGTTTAGTTACTAGTAAACTTCCTCATGGGTGTAGTTGCTAGTAAACTGCCTCCCTGACAAGTGTAGTTGCTAGTAAACTTCCTCCCTTGTGTGTAGTTGCTAGTAATTTGCCTCCCTCATGGATCTAGTTGCTAATAAACATGGCTGTGAAGGAGACAGAGGAAGTGCCAGGATAAAGGCAGTGAGAGAGGGCAGGGGACCCAGCCAGGTGGTCAGGCAGGCTGGGCATCTGGGTGCTTTTAAGTGTTTATTATTAATCCATCATTTTAAAGGCATTTACTGTAGTAACTCATTATCTTCATCACTCTACCAAATAAATGAGCCCACCACACATACATTAGATGGGAGGCAGTGGAGATGTCCTGTCTAAGGGCAATGTGTGGTGTAAATATTATGCAGAAAATTCGGAATGTGGAAATTAGGAGAAGGTGTGGAGTTACTAAAAGTATTTGTCAGAGGGCTGAAGAGGGGTTGTTGAGGTGGTTTGGTCATTTAGAGAGAATGGATCAAAGTAGAATGACTTGGAGAGCGTATAAATCTGTAGGGGAAGGAAGGCGGGGTAGGGGTCGTCCTAGAAAAGGTTGGAGGGAAGGGGTAAAGGAGGTTTTGTGGGCGAGGGGCTTGGACTTCCAGCAAGCATGTGTGAGCGTGTTAGATAGGAGTGAATGGAGACGAATGGTTTTTGGGACATGACGATCTGTTGGAGTGTGAGCAGGGTAACATTGTGTGAAGGGATTCAGGGAAACCAGTTAATTGATTTAGTTGGACTTGAGTCCTGGAAATGGGAAGTACAATGCCTGCACTTTAAAGGAGGGGTCTGAGATAGTGACAGCTGGGAGGGACTTTTCTCAGCTGTAGTATCTGAGCTCCTCTGCAAAGACAGTGATTATGTATGAGTGTGGTGAAAGTGTTGAATGATGATGAAAGTTTTTCTTTTGGGGATTTTCTTTCTTTTGGGTCACCCTGCCTCGGTGGGAGACGGCCGACTTGTTGAAAAAAAAAAAAAAAAAAAAATATTTAATTGATGGGAAAAACAGAAAATTAAATTAAAAAATTTAGTTAAATGTCCTGGAAGTTAGCACCAATAATGGTGCGAGAGGGGCATCATTGACCTTTGAGAGGCTTGATCTTTCAAGGGGTTTTCTTTCCAATGAAAGAAAAGAAGCTAACAGATGAAATTGAAGTAAATATGGGGCTAGTAACCCTTTTTCCTGTATAAATTACTAAATGTAAAAAGAAGAAAAATTTTCATTTCTTGATTTTCGGGTCACCTTGCCTTGGTGGGAGACGGCCAGTGTGTTAAAAAAATGGAAATTTGACTTTGTTAAGTGATGTTTATGTTTGGTTGAAGTGTAGGACAGTGCTGGTGGGTAACATGTATAAAATGTAATAGTCATTGAAATTAAAAGTTACTTGCAGTTTTTGTTTCTCCCAGAAGCCAAATATGTACTGTATATAAAGCACTAGTGTATTGTACTAAATTAGCAAAATCACCTATCAGTCAGAACTGAGTAGATTTAGATTTTTAAGATGTACTGTATACATTTTTTTCTTCAGCTACATGGAAACTAGAAGGAATTTGGCTCAAGACTGAGGAAATGATACCCATTATCCAGAAATTTGCTACCACTACAGGAAATTTCTTCATAGGCCAAGAAAAGCTAAAATTACAACTAGCTTCAGAATATGGTAGATTTGGTACTCAGACAAATTTGTTGTCACTTGCTGTAGATTCTTCTACAATACTGGAACAAGGAAAGGAAAAAACTAAGGGTTATGTATGGCTTGAGGTAAAGTGCATTTATCTTTATTGAATGGATTTTAGCAATTTCAGTATGCCATATTAAAATTAAAATTTGTGAAGTTGATATATTGTTTATAAATTCATTATTAGTTTGATTTTGTAAATGAATAAATATATAGTAGTAGTAGTAGGTTGGTAGACAGCAACCACCCAGGAGGTACTACCATCCTGCCAGGTGACTGTGAAACAGAAACCTGAAACTGTTTACATGATGGTAGGATTGCTGGTGTCTTTTTTCTGTCTCATAAACATGCAAGATTTCAGGTACGTCTTGCTACTTCTACTTACACTTAGGTCACACTACGCAAACGTACACGTTTATGTATACACACTCATCTGAGTTTTCTTTGATTTTATCTTAATAGTTCTTGTTCTTATTGCTTTTCCCTTTCATATCCATGGGGAAGTGGAATAAAAATCTTTCCTCCGTAAGCCATGCGTGTTGTAAAAGTCAACTAAAATGCCGGGAACAATGGGCTAGTAACCCCTTTTCCTGTATAGCTTACTAAAAAGAAGAAGAAGAAAACCGTCAAAGTGGGATGTTTGAATGTGCATGGATGTTGTGCGAATGATAAGAAAGAGATGATTGTAGATGTTATGAATGAAAAGAAGCTGGATGTCCTGGCTTTAAGTGAGACAAAGCTGAAGGGGTAGGAGAGTTTCAGTGGGAGAAATAAATGGGATTAGATCAGGGGTTTCAAATAGAGTTAGAGCTAAAGAAGGAGTGGCAATAATGTTGAATAATCAGTTATGGCAGGTAAAGAAGGAATATAAATGTATAAATTCAAGGATTATGTGGAGTAAAATAAAGGTTGGATGTGAAAAGTGGGTTATAGTAAGTGTTTATGCACCTGGAGAAGAAGAGAAGTGTAGAGGGAGAGAGAGATTTTGGGAAATGTTGAGTGAGTGTGTGGGGAGTTTTGAACCAAGTGAGAGAGTAATTGTGGTTGGGGATCTTAATGCTAAAGTGGGTAAAAATGTTGTGGAGGGAGTAGTAGGTAAATTTGGGGTGCCAGGGGTAAATGTAAATGGGGAACCATTAATTGAGCTATGTGTAGAAAGAGGTTTGGTAATAAGTAATACATATTTTATGAAAAAGAGGATAAATAAATATACAAGGTATGATATAGCACGTAAGGAAAGTAGTTTGTTGGATTATGTATTGGTGGATAAAAGGTTGATGGGTAGGCTTCAGGATGTACATGTTTATAGAGGGGCAACAGATATATCAGATCATTATTTGGTTGTAGCTACAGTTAGAGTAAAAGGTAGATGGGACAAAAAGAAAATGGCAACAGCAAGTAAGAGAGAGGTAAAAGTGTATAAACTAAGGGAGGAGGAAGTTAGGGTGAGATATAAGCAACTATTGGCAGAAAGGTGGTCTAGTGCAAGTATGAGTAGTGGGGGGGAGGTTGAAGAGAGTTGGGATAGTTTTAAAAATGCAGTATTAGAATGTGGGGCAGAAGTTTGTGGCTATAAGAGGGTGGGTGCAGGAGGAAAGAGGAGTGAGTGGTGGAATGAAGAAGTAAAGGGTGTGATAAAAGAGAAAAAGGTAGCTTATGAGAGGTTTTTACAAAACAGAAGTGTTAATA